>JBBPMG010001055.1:0-10001 GCA_038090195.1 Boletellus deceptivus | reverse complement strand
TATTAGGATAAGCGTGACTTATGCGTGACTTATCAATAGGTCATGCAACCTTCTAGACTCGAGTCATTATGACTCTGGGTGACTCATATGGACTCATATCCGAGTCATACCAAGTCATAGTGAGTCACAATGACTCATTCTATAATCATTGACAATGTGAGTCAGAGTGACTCATATCGAGTCAAGATAAGATCACATGCTTTAAATATGAGTCATTAGGAGTCAGAATGACTCCAGACAACTCATCTTTAGGTTTATACTCAGACTCCTGACTAGTATAAAAGCAGCATGTAACGTACTCAATGCTGTAACAAATCTATAACCATTCACCCCTGGTTTCATTTCACTCTTACCTCACCTGAGGCTATTGCCCCACATTAAACTCTATCCTACTGCAACCACAGTACCCATACTCGGGTACTGATACTCTACCAAGAACTAAACTCTGCTAGTACAGTGAGTCTCACACTGTGCATCATCCCTTCGTTGCTGCGTCCCGAGTGAAAGTGGATAGTGGTGCTGTACCCATATATCCATCCTCCCACTTTCATTAATAGCTAAGTGAAATTCCCACAGGTGATTGTAGTGTACTTGATACACTGTGATAAGATCAAACATTGCAACAGTATTGGAGCTCACTGTATTTGCTGATGAAATATTCTGTTACTCTAGTAGACAACTTTGATGGCTCTGTAAAAACATATCAGGAGTGACAAAAATAGAATATGCTGACACTTTCTGTCTTTCTAAAAATCTAGGCTGGCATCTACTATGTGAACTATTACGTTTCGCCCACTACACTCAATGGACACTATTTCTTTTTCCTTTTTCTCATGATAGACGCTGCCACATCTGCCCAACTGGATGCTTACTTTTCCTTTGTATGTGTATATCTGATCCTATGGAACGTTTGTCATACTTGCTTATGCCTTGTCCAATCCAACTCGGACTGCCTTTTCATTTCCGCTTCACTTTGTCATCTTGTGTACAATATGCCCGATCGGACTTGGACTCCGATTTCCTTTTCTGATTTTCTTTTGTCGTACGATTTCCTTTTCTTTCTGTGCACTACTTGGTCCGTGCACATTACTTACAAGTATATAAGACCTTGCTTTCCATACCATGTACTCTAAGCTAGTCTTACTCGAATCTTAGCTTCATTCCTCGAACCTCATTGGACCTCGCCTTCACTTGGTCCTCCTTGTCACACCAACCCAACTTGCTCCCTAGTACAGTTGGTACACCAAACCCTTGAGGAGTAGCTAAGCCCTCTCCCTTGTGGCTTTACTCCGAACCTGTTCGACTAACTACATTGTTGATACGCGGAACCCTTGACTCACCGACCCACCATTGAAGCTTCCAAGTCTATGCTCATCGCTACTTGCACCAAGCATAACAAAAGACTAGCTTCCTCTCTGGCCTGCTTTCCAGCAGTGCCCATCCCACCGTCACCATCAATCCCCGAAACCCATTCTCTTGTCATGGTTGTCGTCATTGGCACACACCTCCCCCAGAACCCTCTGACTCAGAGCCTGAGTGAGCCACCACTCCTCAGGAAGACCTTGA
The DNA here is from genome assembly GCA_038090195.1 of Boletellus deceptivus. Lineage (NCBI taxonomy): Eukaryota > Fungi > Basidiomycota > Agaricomycetes > Boletales > Boletaceae > Boletellus > Boletellus deceptivus. The sequence goes on along the minus strand of JBBPMG010001055.1, from coordinate 8,435 downwards.
CCCCCTCGAATCCTTGAATCTCCCCTCGATCCCCATTGCCTCTGAATCCTCCGACATCTCAGCCCTTGCCCAACAGCTTTCTTTACAGCTACAGGTACCTCGACACCATTCCCCGTCTCCACAACAAACCCTGACCATCTCCGTACCCTTGCCCTCAATCACCATGACAACCAAGCCCACTGAGCTTTGGTTAAACACACCAAAATCCTACAACAGATCCCCTGCCACCGCCGAGTTCTAGCTTAACTCAGTCAGAACATACTTACTCATTAACCAAGACCTCTATAACAATGATGACAAAAAGGTGGGGTTTGCCCTTTCCTTTATGACTGAAGGCACTGCCAAGAGCTGGGCAGCTGTCCGTACCCGCACCGCCCTCAATGCTGGATCCTTCGGTGCTTTCAAGGACTTTGTCTTAGACTTCAACAGGACATTCCTTAACACCCAGGCAGAGGCTGAGGCCACCACCTGGCTCATGAACACACATGTCCACTTGGATGATTACCTCCCCAAGTACCTTGCAGAGTTCAAACTCAAGGTAGCTGAGGTCAAGCTCGACAATGTTGCCAACACCACCACGATCATCCACTACCTCCGTGCTGGCATTCCTCCATGGCTCTCAGATCACATTTATGGTCTTGACACCATCTCCACGACCCCTGAGAATTGGTACAAGAAGATTGACCAGTTCTACTCTCAGAAATACTTCGCCACTGCTGTGGCAAAGCAACACAGCACCCAGACCCATGTGGTCTTTTCTCCCACAGTAACCCTGAAACCCACCTTGACTCCCACTCGTGATCCTAATGCTATGGACGTTGATTGTCTAACTCGTCTCTCTGACAAGGAACACGACCAGTATAGGAAGGAAGGACAGTGCTTCAGGTGTCACCAGCTTGGCCACATGGCTCGAGAGTGTCCCCAGAACTCTCAGTGCACCACCAACCCCTTTCGTGCTCCAAAGGTTGCTGTTGTCGAAGGATCAGGCACAATAGAGGAGGTGCATGACGATGAAATGATATGAAGGCTGGGAGAGGAAGCTTTCAGGAAGGATTTTTAATATGGAGGACTGCGTTGATGCCAGTATCCTCTACAAGTAGTGGGCCGAAGAAACAGAATTCCCTGTATTTACCCATCAAATTGATCGTTTCCTCACTTACATTAAAAGTCATCGACACCACCACCATCCTCGATTCTGGAGCCCAGATCAATTGCATCAACTGGGACTTCATAAAATGCCATGACATCCCTATATCCCCTCTCACCAAACCTTTTGCTATCTGAAACACCAACACCTCCTTGAACACAACCTGCTGCTTCGAAGTGGTGCTTTTCACACAGATCGGAGGAGTAACCCAACAGATTGCCTTCTACGTCATCAATGGAGGCAAAGAGAATGTTATTCTCGGATTCCCGTGGCTCCATGCTACCAAACTGACCATCAACTAGGCTGCTGGTCGAGTGGTCATCCTCTTAACCAAGGACAAGTCTTCCCTCCTCAAGAAGACACAACATAACGAATGGACAGTGTTCATCACCAAAACCTCTCGTCCTTCTCCAACTTCTTCACCTTGCAGGAACCTCCTCAATGAAACCACGCTTGAACCCGAGGAACTTTCTGGGTTTCACCGATATTGCCAAACCAAGGATGAGGAAGCATTTACGGTATGAGCCCATCACCATGCTGAAATCTACCGCATACAAAGGTTCGGATCTCATTTCGCCAATGCAGAAGCTATGGTGCAGATCCGAAAGATCACCCTATCGACCGAGCTGGCCATTCAAGCCGAGCTCACCAAACCTAAGAAAACCCTGCCCCCCAAATACTCCGACTTCGCTTCCATCTTTAGCAAGGAAGTGACAAACCACATTCCTCCCTCATGTCCATATGACCATGCAATCAACCTCAAGGAATCCTTTGTTCCTAAGGTTGGAAAACTCTACCCTTTGTCCACTGAAGAAAAGAAAGCCGCCAACATGTTCATCGACAAAAATCTCACGTCCAGGAAGATCTGGCCCTCCAAATCCTCCCAAGCCTCGCCTTTCTTCTTTGTCAAGAAGAAGGATGGTGGTCTCCGTCCCTGTCAAGATTACTGATACCTGAACGAACACACTGTTTGAGATGCATATCCCCTTCCCCTTATCTCTGAGCTGATCAACAAGCTCAAGGACGCAAAGTTATTCACCAAGTTTGACGTTCAATGGGGATACAACAATGTTCGCATCAAGGACAGAGACCAATGGAAGGCTGTGTTCATCACCCATCAGGGCCTTTTCGAACCCACTATCATGTTCTTTGGCATGACAAACTCTCCTCTGACTTTTCAGTGCTTCATGATAGACTCTTTTAGGGACATGATCACTGAAGGATGGTTGATCATTTATATGGACGACCTTCTCATTTACTCCAACGACAACCAAGCTATTCACCAGGAATGGGTACGATGAGTTCTTCAGCGAATGAAGGAGCTCGACCTCTATTTGAAACTTGAGAAGTGTACATTCCATGTGAAGGAGGTGGACTATCTTGGGCTCATGATCAAACCTGGATCCCTTGCTATGGATCCTACCAAGGTAGCCAGTCTTAAGGACTGGCCAGTTCCCACCAAGGTGTGTGATGTCCGATCATTCCTCGACTTTGCCAATTTCTACCGGCGCTTTGTTTCCCATTATTCAGACATCACGTGACCCCTCCTCAACCTCATCAAGAAAAACCAACCTTGGGCCTGGACCGCCACTTGCCAGGCAGCCTTTGAGGAACTTAAGGGCATCTTTATAGCCCAACCGATTCTTCAACTCCCCAACCTCTCTGCTCCCTTTGCCATCTCCACCGACGCTTCCAAATATACTTCAGGAGGAGTGCTTCCTCAGTGCAACGCCAACCACAAATGGCAGCCCTGTGCCTACCTTTCCCAAACATTTGGCCTGGCTGAATGCAATTATGATATCTATGATTGGAAGCTCCTTGTCGTCATGAGAGCTCTCAAAGCCTGGTGCCACTACCTCCTTGGCACTCTTCACCCCATCCAGGTCTTCACTGACCACAAGAACCTTACGTACTTCCAGCAATCCCAAAAGTTGAACCGTCGTCAAGCACAATGGCTTCTTGACCTCTCGGAGTATGACCTCCAGTTTTCCCACATCCCTGGGAAAGATCTTTCTGCCCCTGATGCACTCTCCCACCACCCTGACCACATCCCAGAAACCGACAACGACAACAAGGATGTCACTCTTCTCCCCAACTCTCTCTTTGTCAACCTAATTGATAAAGACCTCTCTGACAAGATTGCATCCTCGTCCTCAACAGACCCTCTTGTCCTTGATGCCCTCCATGCTCTCCCTGGGGAACTCCCTGCTCACTTCCGATCTCGTTTGTCTGACTGGAAATTTGAGGCAGGGATTCTCACTTACCAAAACTGTGTTTACGTTCCTACCAACACCAACCTTCGCCACTCCATCGTTGCTCGGCACCACAATCATCCCACTACTGGTCACCCTGGGGTTCTCAAAACCTGCCAACTTGTCATAGCAGAATTCTGGTGGCCAGGACTTGCATCCTTTGTTCGCCAATATATTGCTGGCTGTGCTACCTGTCAGCAACACAAGGTAAACACACACCCCACACACCCCCCTCTTTCTCCCATCCACTCCACTGCTTTCCATCCCTTCCAACAGATCTCATGTGATCTAATCACCGACCTCCCCTTCTCCTCCGGCTTTGATTCCTTGTTGATTGGTCATGGTCGACCATGGCCTTAGTAAGGGGGTAATTCTCTGCTCCACCAAGAAGTCCGCTACTGTCGTCAATATTGCTGCTCTTTTTTATGAAACTGTTTACAAAAGATTCAGTCTTTACGACAAGATCATCTCCGACTGCGGACCTCAGTTCGCATCTTCCTTTGCCAAAGAACTCAGAAGACTCTTCAGCTATAAACTGGCCCTCTCCATGGCCTACCACCCTCAAACAGACAGAGAAACTAAGAGGGTTAACCAGGAGATAGAGACTTACCTCTGAATCTTTTGCAACGGTAACCCTTCGGCCTGGGCTGAACATATCACCCTAGCCAAATTTACACACAACCACCATCCCCATTCTGTCACCAGGAAGTCCTCATTCTTCCTGATGATGGGATATGAACCCTGTCCCTTCCCTATGGTCATTGCTGAAACTTCTATCTCCACAGTAGAATCCCACTTAAAGGCCCTTGCCACCCATGAACTAGCCCGCCAGACTATGAAAGCCCGAAACTTTAAATCTTTCACTCCCTTTAAACTGGACAACAAGGTATGGCTCAAGGGACGGAACCTAAAATGTTCCCTACCTAATCCCAAGTTTGCCACTAAACGAGAAGGACCTTTTACCATCACCACTGTTCTTTCCCCCATTACCTACAGACTCCACATTCCCACCACATGAAAAATCCACAATGTGTTCCATGCATCCCTTCTTTCTCTGTATCACGAGAACCCTGTCTACAGATGGAACTTCTCTGCACCACCCCCAGATCTCATCAATGACAAAGAACACTTCGAAATTGAGAAGATCATACATCATTGTGGAGCTCTCTCCTGTCGGAAGTACCTAGTCCAATGGAAGGGATATTTGACCGAAGAAGACACATGGCTTCCCAAGAGTGAGTTTTCTCACGCACGAGCTACTCTCCAGGAGTATAAGAAGTCCCTGCAGTCTAAACCCTGCTCATCCCACTCTTGACCTCAAACTACCATGTCCACTGATGCCAACACCTCTGCTCCTATTCCCTCTGCTGTTTCCACTCCTCCGCCCTCACCCCTTCCTTTCCCTCATCCCACCTTTGCCACCCGCCTTCACACCTATGACGACACTGATGAAGATACCCGCCTCCTCATGTCCTTGATGGTTCAAGACTCCCAGCTCGTCACCATCATAGACTGAGTCCTTGAGCCCCATTCACCTCTTGATGCATTGTATAAAGCTTACTTGGACAATTGTTCCATTTATTTGCACTTAGAATATTTACAAGATACACACTCTACCTGGGCTAGGTCCATTTCCATCCCAACCATCCTCAAGTTCCATTGGGCCAACCAATGTGATGCCCTCCTTACTGTCCTCTACCAACTTGGAATGGATGAACTATTAAAGGACATGGACGCCTACACGGCAACTCTACAGCCACCCAACCTGACTTCATCCTCACGTTTGTCGGATGCTCTATCCACAGTCCTCCATCTCATCTCCATCCCCTTAAATGCAATCCAAGCTGAGCTGGCACACCCTGTCCCTCTGTCCCATATCAAAACCTTAATCACTCCTGAAGGGGTAACCAACCCTGCTTCTTGCCATGTCACTTTTGATGTCACTCCCTCCCCATTGTCATCTCCAGTCAACACCGAAGAAGAAGAAGCCTTGGATCGCACAGAACAACTAGATCAACCCATGGAACCTCTGCCACCTAATCACCACTGATACCATCAGGCATGTTTCAAATGTTGCCGCCTTGGTCACATTCGAATCCAATGCGATCTTTACCATTGCCCCCATTGTCTTCGCTTTGCGCCAGGTCACACTCAGGCTCAGTGTCCACTTCATAGGCATACTCCTATATCCTCTCCTTCTACGTTGTCTTGATGCTCTAGTCATTGTAGCAGCACTTCCTCTTTGGGCTCAATGACCACTAGTTGGTCTGTATCCTTGCCTACCCACCCAGTTCCTATTCCACCTCCGCACTCGCGTCCCCTGGAGACCAGGATATCTTCACCACCGTATACCTATGACCAAGACAATGTATGGGATGACTCCACTTATGCCAATGTGACTAGCTCCCCCAGGATGTATTCTAAGGATTTCTAGACAGGGTCGTCTCGATCCTAGTAAGGGGGTAATGTTACATTTCACCCACTACACTCGATGGACACTATTTCTTTTTCCTTTTTCTCATGATAGACACTGTCGCATCCACCCAACCAGATGCTTACTTTTCCTTCATATGTGTACATCCGATCCTATGGAATGTTTGTCATACTTGCTTATGCCTTGTCCAATCCAACTCGGACTGCCTTTTCATTTCCACTTCACTTCATCATCTTGTGTATGATATGCCCAATCAGACTTGGACTCTGATTTCCTTTTCTGATTTTCTTTTATCATACAATTTCCTTTTCTTTCTGTGCACCACTTGGTCCATGCGCATTACTTACGAGTATATAAGACCTCACTTTCCATACCATGTACTTTAAGCTAGTCTTACTCAAATCTTAGCTTCATTCCTCAAACCTCATCAGACCTTGCCTTCACTTGGTCCTCCTCGTCACACCAACCCGACTTGCTCCCTAGTGCAGTTGGTACACCAAACCCTTGAGGAGTAGCTAAGCCCTCTCTCTTGCAGCTTTACCCTGAACCCGTTTGACTAACTACATTGTTGATATGTGGAACCCTTGACCCACCAACCCACTGTTGAAGCTTCCAAGTCTACACTCATTGCTACCCATGCCAAGCATAACATGAACCCCCTATTTCTCAGCCATGCAGACTTTTAGAATGTAGAAAAGTTCTTTTTGAAGGAGATCAAGGTTCTAGATGAATTCCTCCAAGGCATCTTCTCTAGTGGAATGTTACTGATTTTTAAAGCCTTTGAAAGGAACCTGTGAACATTTAAATTTCCTCCCTTCTGATGATTGGAAGAATGACACCAGTAGTGATTTACAAAGCATTTGCTGTTTTTTATATACTTTGTCCTTTCAATTGGAGTCAAGCAGACAGTATCTACATCTATGAAGTTATGCTCATCTTTGAAACAAAAAAATTCTCCTGAGAAGAGAGGAATATAGTTTTTGCATTCCTAAAATAATATATTTCTTATTAAAAGTATGTCTTCTTGATCCAGTCCTTCTAGGTAGTAGATTGTAGGTTTTAAGTAAATATCATATTGTCTAGCTGCTCATCTACTCTTATCTGAAGTATAATTGTAATTTTCTGCTCAGAAATGGTAATATGGAATACATATCAAAGTTCTCTCTACACATCCTAACTGGTAATCTTTTTAGTCTTATTCTCAATATCTATTTGTTTCATCATATAAATCATATCAAGCTCTCTCTTTTTAGTCCAGAGGAACAAATGAGCTTGCAAAAGCTTCTAGGGAATTTTTCCAATCAAAGCCTTCTATCTTGGAATACTAGCATTTGTAAAGACTACTTCTCATCCTTTGCTCATTTTATTAAGGAAAGAGATTATCATAATGACATCATTCCTATAGATATCCTTGTTGAGTAGGAAGTATGTATTATTCCATCTTCTATCTCCTTATCATAAAGCTGTAAAATACACCTCCAATTTTATTAGTTTGTAATAGAATACAATTTAGGAAACTTGATGAAACTTCTTTTGGAACATAACTTTGCAATCTGGCAACCTCTTCTCATCTTGACAATGAAAGCTGTCTAACTTAAGGAATGATTACAACTATAAGTACCTTGCTATGATTCCATCTACTATAGTTATCTTTCTCCTCACATTTATATTCAAAATTTTCCTATTTTTCATTTTTCAGGGATATACTTGAAATATATACTATAAGCTTATCAACCACTATCACCTTGACATCCTCTAGTTGCTTACTATTGGTCTGAACTCCTTTTCCAATCTATAGTAGACTTTTATAACAATCATCTTGGATTGCTGTCATACTACTTGGAGTTTCTTTTTTTCCATCTTCAGAGCAGTTATTTTTTACATAACATGTAACTATATTTATCTATTCAAATTGATACACTCTTTTATTCTCACTATTTTTTTTCTAGTGTTTTTTTTATAGTTTTTTTCAATCACTTTATGAATCTATTTAGATCTTATTCACATATGTTTCATAGACTAGTCTAGATCTACAGTAGCTTAAATAATTGTCCACATGCTTGCATGTTTTGGTCAAAAAGCTCCTAATCCAGATAACCCCTAACCCCTATCTAAACTATGGGAGGACAAAATGAAGTACCTACTCATGGCTCTCTATAGGTCCAAGGATCAAGAGATTTGAGCAAGATCTGAGTGAATGGTAGTCATTTCAAAATGACATGTCATGCAGACAACTGTTTGACTTTATAAAAATCCAGGTATCTAGTACTTGGTATGGCCTCCTTTGGCCTTAATAACTGCTTCCACCCTTCTAGGCATACTTTCTATCCACTTTTGACACTGTTTCATAGAAATCTTCCCCCACTCTATCACCACTCTTTCTTACAATTGATAGACTCCCATAGAAGCATTCTCATAGGCTGAGAGACACCTTTTGAGGTGATTCCAAGTGTGTTCAATAGGGTTGAAGTCTGGAGATTGTGTAGGCCAGTCCAGAAGCTTGATATCTTGCCCTTCAAACCATCTTTGAGCTCTCCTAGAGGTATGCTTTGGGTCATTATCCTATTGAAAGATAATGCCATCTTCTGGAGTTCCAGATTCC
>JBBPMG010001054.1:0-10008 GCA_038090195.1 Boletellus deceptivus | reverse complement strand
GCTGGAGATGTATTTTCGCACGAAACCGGAAAGGCCCGGCCACCAATAGTTGTGCTGTAACAGGTGTAAAAGTTGGAAAAAGCCGGCATGTCCTCCCACACCGGAGGTGTGGATGGAATGTACGAGGGTCTGGTGAGCTGGTTCGGGGATGTAGAGTTGTCCCTTGTAATACAGCAATCCATTGTCAAAGTGCCAGTCCATAGGTGAGATCTGTGGAATGATGGATTTGTCCTCGGCTAGTGCCGCGAGTGCATCAACAACAAAAGGGTCAGAGGAAGTAGAGTGCACGATTTTCTCTCAAAGGGCGAGATCAATGGTGTAGACGAAGTGTTTGGTAGGGAGGAGGGTTATGTCCTTGTTGTCGGACTTGGTGTTTTCAAGTGAGGAGCAAGATAACACGTCAGCAGGAGCCATTCTAGATCCTGGGATGTGTTTGAAAACAAGATCAAAGTCTTGCAAGAATAACATCCAACGAGCCTGACATCAGGAAAGTTTCTGGGGCTGGCAGAAGTAGGTGAGGTTTTTATGATCGGTTAGAATGGTCACCTGATGGTGCATTCCAGTAAGATAGTTCTGCCATTCCTCCAGAGCTCGAATAACTGCGAGGAGCTCTCTGTCATAGATATCGTAGTTCTGTTCTTCAGGGGAAAAGGTCTTGGAGAAATATGCTGTTGGGTGGAGATCTCCATTGGTGTCTTTTTACATAAGGACTGCCCCACATGCAACTAGGGAGGCATCGGTCATGACAAAGAACGGCTGTTCTACCTTGGGGAGTTGAAGAACAGGTCGAGTACAGAAGGCAGCCTGGAGAGTGAGAAAAGCTTTCTGGCAGGGACCTGTCCAGGCCCATGCTGCTCCCTTCTTCGTCAGATCGTGTAAAGGTCTGCTTATCTCTGAGAAGTTGGGGATAAACTTTCGGTAGAAGTTACAGAATCCCAAGAAGGAGTGGACTGCTTTTACTGATTGTGGGGATGCCCATTCACAAATGGCCTTCAGCTTAATAGGATCAAGGGTGATATGTCCTGGATGGATGATCATTCCCAAGTATTCGACTTCATTGACATTGAAGAAGCATTTGGAGAGTTTGAGGAATAATTTGTGTTCCCTCATTTGTTGTAGTACCCATTGTGTCTATTGACGGTGAAGTTGAAGATCCCCATCAGTGTGGATAATGAGGTCATCCATATAGATCAACAACCATCCTTCTGTGACCATGTCTCGAAAGATGTCGTCCATTAGGGCTTGGAACGTGGGAGGGGAATTGCAGAGCCCAAAAAACATTACTGTAGGTTCAAAAAGACCAAATGGGGTGATGAATGCGGCCTTCCATTCATCCCCTTCCTTGATCCTCATGTTGTTATATCCCCACCGTATGTCGAACTTGGTGAAGATGGTGGAGTTTTTTAACTGATCAATTAACTCCGAGATTAAAGGAAGGGGGTAGGCATTTTTGACCGTATGCTGGTTGAGGTAGCGATAATCCTGACAAGGGCATAGTCCTCCATCCTTCTTAGATACGAAGAAGAATGGAGAGGCTTGTGGTGATTTTGAGGGTCATATTTTCCCTGACGCTAGGTGTTCATCTACAAATTCATTACATGTGGCTAGCTCTTTTGAGTTTAGTGGGTATGCTTTTGCGACCTTGGGTAGGAAGTCATGTGTGACATCTATGGCGTGGTCATAGGGGCGTTTCAGCGGTAATTCTCCTTTCATCGGTTCGCCGAAGACATCAGAGTATTGTTGAAACTCTTTAGATAATTCTATGCTGGTTGTCTTTGCCTTTTGTGCCAGTTCGGTGGATAGGGTAGTTCAGGTGATGGAGAGATGATCTAGTTCCAGGTATCTCATAAGGTACCTTTGTTCGATTGGGTTGTTTCGGAACTCGGTGAGAGATGTGATTGATACCTTCCCTGTTCCCCAATCGATATGTGGGTTGACCTCACATAGCCAGGTGATTCTGAGGATTAATTGCTCTTTTCCACAGTCGAGGACTAGGAAGGTCTGGGATTCTTCTCATTCTGTGATTCACAGTGTCAGAGTAATTGAGTGTTGGATGAGACCTCCCTGATTGTTGGAACCGTCTGTGTTGTTTGCGACAAATGGTTTTGGGAGTCGGTCCATCTTCCATCCGTTTGCCTTTACCAGATATTTGTGGATAAAGCACCCTGTTGCCCCACTATCGATTAAGGCAGTGACATCAATGGATTTTTGTGATCCGATTTTGTTTAGTTGAATGGGGAGTTTGATTGCTCTAGAGTTCGTTCCTAATACAAAGACTGGTGCGATGTCTATCAGAGGAGTAGCCATTGACTCTACCCTCTGTGTTAAAAATCCTGTTCTACAGCGATCGCACGAACTTCCTGTTCCTCTTCAGGGGTCATGCAAACTTTGAGAATGCGAAGTAGTTCGTTTCTAGATAAGTCACTATTCTGAATGAATTCTCCTAAGGCATCGGTGTCAATGGCAGCCACTGTGGTCTGTGGTCATTGTTTATGGCTAATCCCGCTTGTCCTGGGACCCCCTCCTTTTCAATGATTGTTGGATTGGCATCCAGTGCAATGACATACGAAGCATTTGTTGTTTTTCATATGTTCAGCTCTTTCGGCAGGGGAGAGGCAGACTGAGTCAATGTCCATGGCATTGGGGTCATGACTGGAGGACGCTCGGGAAGGTGGGGAAGCGAATGGGATATAATGGGTCCTTTCCCTGATCTTTCAAAGTCTCCTAAAGTTTTCATCAAATGTGTGAGCCCTCTTGATCCAGTCCTTCCATGTTTCCAGTTGGGGGTTAAATGTAGCCATTGCGTTGGCAAGCTTCCTATCTACTCCTCTCCTCAAGACATCGATAAGGATGTCATCATGTCCATTATTGAGCCCACTTCGGTAGGCCTGTAATTCGAAGGCTGAAGCGTAAGAGTCAAAGTTCCCTCATTTGAGCCTCTGGAGTATGTTCTTTTCCTCTATATCTGGGAAATTGTTCTGCTTTAAGTCATAGATAACATTTCTAGCTCGTTCCTTCTGTCTAGAGGGAATGAAGGTAGTGTGAAAGGCTGCAAGGAAGGTGTTGTAGGTGGAATCTGGGGCTCGGTTGTACCAACTTTCTGCGAAGTGGCTCCTCTTCCTTTTGTAAGCTTGTTAAGACAAGTCAGGATCATTACTGGCTCGTCTTTCTTATAGATGTGTTCATTGATCACGAAGTATGCATTCATTGACATGATCCATCTCTTGGCATCCTCTGGTTGTCCACTAAAGTCTCCTGGGAGGGCTGCACAGAGCTCTCCTTTCTTCTCAGTCTGGTTTGTAGAGAGGTCGGTCATTTCTTAATCACTATCAGTTCTCTCGGATACTGCTGGTTCCACCCTGATGAGGGGGGAGGGCAGTGGTGATGGAGCAGTTGGTTCTGCTGTGACGGGTCCTGCTGGCTGGGCAGGGGCTAACAATGAGAAGGAAGGTTGTCTCCTTCTTCTGAGTGGGTTTGCGGCAGGGGAAGGTCTTCCTGCAATGCACTGCAAAATTGGTGAGGCACTCTGGTACGGGTTTTCATATGGCAATGGCTGGGTCGACTGAGATGGAGTTCCTTCATCCTCAGTATAGAACACTTCCTCGTGTTCTTCATCTGATCCCTTCGGGGCACAGTACAACGTGGTGTTGGTGGGTAGGACCCTTCTGCTAAGATGCAGGGGTCTATGGACGAGCTAGTTCTTTTGTTATGCATACGCGTAGGTCCTTGCTGTCAAGCACACTTCGATAGTAGTGCGAGACTAATAGAGATCCTGGTCTCACTATCCTTTCGCGAAAGGACTTGTGGATGGCTAAGTCACTACACGTAGATTGCATAGAACTAGCTGGGGGAAAGTACTGTACATGGACTCATATAAATACTTGAGCATTGCTGTACCAACTGGATGCGGTAGTACCACCTATAGTAGTTGGAGTTACTCGATTTGGGAATAGGGGAAATGTGGCGTGATGAGAGATATGCCGGGGGAGTGGTAATGTCCGAATGTGGAAGTGTAACTGTAGAAGTACAAATAAAAAAGGCGAGCTCACAGGATGGTTAACAGATTGAGGTATAGTGGCAGGGTTTCCTCATTGAGGGGGATTACCGCATCTAATGGATTCTGGAAAGGGATAGAGTCATCCACATATGATGATGGGAATACGGTGCCAAGGGGAGGACTGGTGAATGCCATTGCAGATTGGGCAAGCCTGTATTGTATTGTAACAGTTTCCTACAGGGTCACTCATTCTGTGGCCTCATTCTCAGAATCATCTTCATCTTCCCTCTTTGCCTCTATCTTCTTAGATGACTTGTTCTCCCTCGATGGCATGACTGTCCCTCTCAACAAGGAAACACTGCTACTATATCTTGATCTGTTGACTATCCTGTGAGCATGCCTTCCATATTTGTACTTTAACTGCTACACTTCCACATCTGGACATTATCACTTCCATAGTGTATCTGTTACTACACCATGTCTCCCCAACTCCCATATCGAGTAACTCCAACTACCATAGATGGTACTACCATATCCAGTTGGTACAGCAATGCTTGAGTATTTATATGAACTCATGTACAGTACTTTTCCCCAGCTAGTTCTACACAATCTACATGTAGTTGCTAGTCATCCACAAGTCCCTCCACTGGAAGGATAGTAAGACCTGGATCTCTATTAGTCTCGCACTACTATGAAGTGTGCTCGACAGCTAGACTATGCATACATGTAACAGTTCTCTTTGTGAGACATATGGCCAATGACTGGGTTCAGTGGCTCTACACTTCCTGAGATGCTATGTATGCATGACGACTAACTGGCCATAGGGCAAGTGACCTTTACAGAAACACCCCTGAACCATACAGTTTGAGGAGATCACCTGCACAATCAGCTAGACAACAGCAGAGACAATGAACCTAGAGTGAGACTAGTCGTCATCGCTCTGGAGAACCTTTTAATAGAAGGGGTAATAATAGGATTAGGAGATCACACTCTTGCAGAGAGGACCAGGACCTGAGACCAACCTCAGAGACACTACCTGAGTACCTACCTCCTGCTCCTCCTTATTCCGAAACCCCCTCTAATGAAGAGCTTGAACCCACAGACGATTTACTTCACCTCATCCTTATCGGCCTTGACAACCATGATGACCAGCTTTGTCAATGGTACAACCTCCTTCTGTATCAACAACACGTCAACAGATGCACAAATCATTCTCCAAGAGGTACCCAGTATCACATTGGACTCTGCAGTATCTGCCCTGCCACTATCACCCCTCCTGGAAGAGGGAGAAATCAGTCTAGACGACCTCAACCACCCTCTCAATGAACTCAGGTATCCCGAGAACTATGACCCCAATGACGAACCTTATCTATCCAATGGGGAGATCATTGTGGAGACATGTGAGGGAAGGATACAGTCTCTAGTGGCACAGGTGGAGTTGCTGGAGAATCAAAAGAAGTGGTTGATAGAGGAGAGAGGATACCAGACCACCATGGGCATAACCATGCTCAAGGATGTGAATGACTGAGAGGAGGATCTGAGGAATGAGATCAAGGAGGCTAACCAACGTTGCCAGTCCACTCTTACCGAAAACAAACTACTTGCACAGCAATTTGACAAGCTCAAATGCAAGTATGAAAATCTCCACTCTCAATTTGATGTGTTGGAAGATGAGCGAGATGAGGCTAGGAGACAGGAGAAAAAGGTTCAATTGGATTTAGCTGCCACTTGGAGACACATCAATGAACTCAAAGAGGAAAATGGTTAATATCACACTGATGAAATCTGATGAAACCTGGTTAAAAGATCAGTTTCAGTACAAACTTGAGGAGAACTGTGACTGGGAGCTACTGGAGCAGCAGACACAGGTGATAGACTACCTGTTCAAGTTGCAGGTCCATCCTCTGTGGCCTCTTCCCACTTACCTAGGAGGTTGCTACACACAAGATCTAAGGCTGCCCATCCTAGCCAGACTCCAAGGACTCTTTTGCACAAATAAATTATGGTACAATATTTTGGACAATTTTCTTGCACTGAACACTTCTGTGATAGATGATATTTTCTTGCCATACATTTGCAGAGAATTTACTTCTCATAACCATATGTTTTTCTTGCACATACCTGATGCTGGGGAGAAATTAGAAAACTCCCATTACTTTCCATATTTAGATTGGGATAAGTTTCTTTCTTTCACATCAGAGCCTTTACTTGAGTGGTACACACTCAGAGAATCTTCTTTATTATTCTCAGACATTGGAGTCTTGCTTGGACATGGACCTAGTCCAATACCTCTTGTATACTAGGAGAGAACCAATCCATCTCTTGTATTACAAGAGAGAAATATAACACCCCTTGATTTCAATCAAGGGAGATTCTCCTCGCCTCATACTCCTAGGTCACCTATCTCTCCAGAGTTCTCACCTCCCACATCCCTATCATCGTCTACACCAAAATCTCTGAGTTCAGCTCTATCACACCAATTGTTGTAACAGATCTCTCAACCAGCGGTTTCTTCCCTTACTCTTTCTACCTAATTAAACATTGGAGCTAATGAGTCTGATTTTGTCCAGAATTTTATTGGCTTATTCATACTATAAACAATGGCAACTCCATCGATCAAACTCAACTCCGCTCTCCTCAAGGGCGTTCCAATCCTTACTGGAACAAGGAACTATGCCCTTTGGGCCAAGAAACTTCGACCCCTCCTTGTCCTCACCCAGTCTTGGACCATTGTAAATGGTACCTTGACATACCCCACTACTGCTGCTGAACAAACAGTGTGGGAGAGTAAAGACCAAAGCACTATTGTGCTTATATCTCTTTTTATCACAGACGAGATGCTCCATCATGTCCCTGAGACGTATAATGCTACCCATGACTCTCTCAGCAAACAACTCTGGGAGAAGATTGCCACCTACAACAAACCTAGCAGTGTTGCTAGACAGTTCTATCTGTTCCAGGACATCATAAGGTTTGCTATACCTGAAGACAACAGTTCTGGCAAAGTAGATGTCATGAAGGAAATCTTGGTACTATCCAAGAAATTTGCAGAACTTGAAGCCATTGGAGTCACCATTAACAAAAACCTCCAAGCCATGATCCAGTTGATTGCCCTACCATCCTCTTTTGAACCTCTGGTGTCAACCCTCTCTCATACTATAGACACCACCAAGTTCACACTGGATGAAATCCAACCTCATATTGGTTCCAAGCTTAATCTTAGGGTCACTCAACATGGCAGTTTAATAAACCGTGTTTCACATGAGCCTGCCCTCGTTAATCACATTTCCACTGCTCACTGTGCCCCAACTAACCTTCATTGCTCCATATGCAAGAAGAGTGGGCACACAGCTGAACATTGCTGGCACAGACAATCAGCCCCTGGACCATCATGTCCTACTTGCCCTGCTACTCCTGCTGGCAGGAACCAACCACCTCTGTGACCATCCCTAACAAGGAATGAGAAAAACACTGAGAGATGAGTGGCCTCTAAGGCCAAAAGGGCTGAATACAGGAAACCTAGTGGCAAGGGCAAAGAAAAGGCTCACATACACATGGTGTTTAGAGGGAATAGCGATGTGGAATATCCTTCCATCACTAATATGGTGATAGACCCAGATGAAGAATCTGGAGACATGGATGGGATTGACTTTACTGAAGAGGAGCATCTCAGTGAGGTCTCAAATGTAGGATGGGAGAATGCTGATGAAGTTCCAAGCCCTATGGATTTGGATATAGCTCCAGTTGCAGGTCCCTCAATCCTGCACTTTCAAAGCTGCTTCTTACTGTGCTTCTAATCCTTACCAGTATCAAGCTAAGAGCAGAGAAAGGATTGACAATGAAGACCATCACCCTGCTGATGCAGGAGTCCCTTTTGCCACCTGGAGTGATTCTATCCCAGAGTATTTAGATCCACTTGCCTGGGAAGGAGATGTTTCTCAATATGATTACCCTTCCTGGTATGCTTGTGCAATTCTAAGCCATGTTTCTGGACAGCACCACAATTTGTGGATGGTCAATAGTGGCTGTTCCAACCACACCACCCCATATCATGAGGATTTCACCCATCTTGGATCAGATCAGAGGATTGTCACCACTGCTAACAGTCAGACAATGACTATGACTGGTCCTGGCACTGTGGTGATAACACATGCAGTTGGTACTGATAATCCAGTAGCAATCACTCTAGAAGGAGTTTGGTATGTTCCAAATGCTGCACACAGATTATTATGTGTGACTGCATTAACCAACAAAGGTTATCACTGTGAGATTTCAGGAGTTACCAAGATCTGGAACAAGCAGGGTCACTTGGTAATTGAAGCTTCTAGCTTATTGCCAGGCAATTCCCTCCACTGGTTTAATTTGACTACCCTTAAACCAACAGGGAATCTGCTTACCCTGCAGGATGTCAATTCATACACTCTGTGGCATCAGTGCTTTGGACATCTATCCAAGCAAGTGCTCAATCATGCACTGACTACCATGCATGGTTTACCTTCCCTATCTTTTCCTAGTGACACTCCTACCTGCAAAGGATGTGCTCTGGGTAAAGCTTATCAACAACCTTTCCCTCCTAGCACTAAACATGCATCACGACCTCTTGGCCTAATCCACACCAACTTAGTTGAGTTCCCTACTTTGTCATGATCCTGCTCTAAATGGGTCATGACATTTATTGACGATTTCAGTGGTTTTGCTGCTCTGTCTTTTCTTAAGACCAAAGCTGACACTCCAGCTTCCTTCAAACAGCTGGTTATATGGGCTGAACTACAGCTATCTTCTCATCTCTTGGCTGTACGTTCAGATCATGGAGGGGAGTACATCTCTTAATCGCTTTCATCATTCCTCATGTCCAAAGGCATTGAACACCAGTTCTCTGCTCTGCATACACCTCAGCAAAATGGTAGATCTGAGAGATTTAATAGAACTCTGCTAGAGAAAGCAGAAGCCATGCGGCAACATGCCTGCCTACCTCCCTCATTCTGGCAAGACATGGTAGAGACAGCCCTTCATATTTATAATCGCCAACCTATGCGTTGCCACCACTGGAAACCTCCTATCATCTTATGAAGTGGAAAAATACCTGATGTTTCATACTTCAGAGTTTTTGGATGTCATACCTATGTCTTTATTCCCAAGGAGGAAAGAGCAAACAAGCTAGCACCCAAAGCAGAGGAAGCCACCTTCATTGGCTATGAAACAGGAACAAAGGGATACTGGTTTTGGTCAGGAACTAAACACCGAGTCTTAATATCCTCAAATGCCACTTTTGATGAATTTGACTCTCTGTTTTGTTCTAGAAATCAGAAGGACAAACAACCCTTGCCAATACCTATGCCAGATACCAATCAAAGCAACCAACCTGAGGACACTCAGAATCATTTTCCAGATATAGCTCTTGATCCACCAATTATCAACAATCCCATTCAACCAGGAGTAGGACAGCACACCCCTGAACCTCCATCATCACCAGCATTACCACCTAGACCACCTCTTCCTCCTGTACCTCACTTAGAGAGACCAATGCAAGAATGCAGACACTGCATACTACCAGATAATGCTTATGGTGATTGTCCTCCTGTTCAGATTCAACAGGACATTAATAGGAACTGAGACTTTCTATCTTGAGAACAACAACCTGAACCACCCACTAAAGATGGAGATCAAACTTTAGACAATCAACCCAAAGCAGAAAAACCAGGTGTACTCTTCAGCAGTCAATTTATCAACTCACTTCTAGCTTGTGGCACTGCTGCTGTTTCGGTACCCAAGCAATACCAGGATATCAAACACTTACCCAAGGATGACCAGAAGAAATGGAGAGCTGCCATGACTGATGAAATCAAGTCACTACATGAATGACATGTTTGAGATTTGGTGGATCTTCCACCTGATTGAGTTCCCATCAAAGGGAGATGGGTTTATGCCATTAGACCTGGCAATTGAGTCAAAGCTCGATTTGTGGTGAAAGGATTTACACAAATCTACAGCATTGACTTTGATGAAACATT
>JBBPMG010001053.1:0-10011 GCA_038090195.1 Boletellus deceptivus | reverse complement strand
GCCAGCATCAAGCAAAGAAAGAATAGTGTTTTGTTGAGTAAGAGAGAGAGATCTGACCATGGTAGTGGTTAAAAATAAAGAAGTGTGGGAATTTTGTCAAACTCAGACATACTATTTATATATATATCATTGTTTGTACCAACAAACATTTGCAAATATTATATGATTTGACTGATATTCTACTCATCAATTCAAAAGCTCAAAAACCCTTTCCATGACATTGCTGTTTCAAAATGGTCATGTCTTCACACCCTGTGATTGGAATCACATGACCTAGGGAGCATTTTGATAGCCAAGGGTATGTACTATCTATGACTCCACCAATGATAAGCGAGATTCCCATGTGATATAGCAGTACATTTCATTTACTACATTTACTATCAACATGGAAAGGGTTTTTGGGCTCACTGTACCACATTCAGCTGGTACATCTCTATCTAGATATTTATACAAATCCATGTACAGTATCATGAGCTCCCCAGCTAGTTCTGTGCAATTCTACATTCAATTTCTAGTACCACAAGTCCAGTCATGCTTGTTGGATAGTGAGACTGGAATTCTATTAGTCTCACACTACTATTGAAGTATGCTCAACAGCTAGGAACTACATGTACATATAACAAAAGAACTAGCTTGTCTATCTGCCCCTGCTATTTAGTAGAAGGGCATCACATGTATTAAAAACATTGTACAAAGCTCTGTCTGAACTAGAAGAACATGAAGAGGTGTTCTACACTGAAGAAGGAACAACCCCTTTCCCATTGCCAAGCCAATCAGCCTATGAGAACCCATGCCAGAGCTCCTCTACAGTACCCAGAAGTCAAAGGATCACCACATCCTCCACTCAACCCATCCTACTTCCCAATCCCCTCAGGAAGAGAAAACCATCTACCACTCTTCTAGTGCCCTCAGTCCCTGTCTCTCTGTAGCTAACAACTGAGGAATTGAAACAACCATCCCTGCTGCCCTCTCCCCTAATCCGAGTAGTAGCCCCTGTTTTGGAAAGCAACTCTGACAAATAAATGGCTGATGCACTAGTAGCACCTGCAAGCAATGGAGCAAAGAAAGCAGAACCCAAAGCAGCACTTCCTGAAGACTTTAGCAGATTACCAGAAGACACAGAACAATGGCTTTTATCCATGAATGCCTACTTTGTCATTAATGACTACATCTACAAAGATCAAGAGCCATTCATGGTCCCAGCCATCCTCAATAAGATGACAAAGGGACAAGAGGTAGCATTTGTAGAAAGTTGGTACAAAAAAGCCCTCAGGACTTCCTATATGTCTGTGTAGAAGGACTTTCTTACTTTCAACATCATCCCACATACAGTACATCTAAAATTGGTTTTGACAGCCTGAACAATAGAAAAAAATAGATCACTATCTTTAGAATAGTAATTCAAGATAAAATGTCTTGAATAGAATGGTCACTAACAACCTGGAGTCATCTACAATAGTTTGATGAAGAAATCTAGTAGTTTTTCAAAAATGATCAGAAGGTTGAAGTAGAAATAAGGTATGATTCTCTTTTAGAAGCATAATAGCAATCTACAGTATTCAACCAAAGTTCCATGTAGGCATACAACAGTGAGACAAGGGTCAACATAAACAATCACTTGATGACTCCTGAAACTGTAGATGCAATGGAGCTTTCAAGGTTGTGACACAGTATGTGACAATCAATATGTCTATTGCTATAAAAGTTCCTTCAAGATGAGGTAAGATGTTAATAGGACAACACTTTCATAACAAGAGAAGGACATCATCTACTTCTTGGGAAATCATATTTTGAAGTTGCCATGGTTGCCAACCTATGCAAGCTGAAACTCAGTGTGACAAAGGTTTTAGTCTGTACATAAGTCAAGTGAGGCAGCTAGCTTTTGTTTCCTACCACCTCAATGTTCAATCACACATTCATTATTGAGCCAACTGTTTTTCTCTCATCCCACCTGCCATACCTGATCATGGTTCTGAGTCAGCAACCAATCTCCTCCACTGGCTTAGAGCATTCACTGCTTGATGCTTGATGCTCATCACCCTGTGATTAAGCAAGTTGAACTGTGATTGCCCAGCCCATCCATCACAGCTTATCTCATCCCCTCACAGGTCTAGCCAGTTTTGAGCTGGAAGTCCTGCAAGCTTTCCTCCAAGTCTCACACAACACACACATTCCCTATTGCAATTCCTTGTCATTGTAATTATGTACAGACTTGTATCATACCACCTCATTGGTATCTGTAAGCCCATGAAAATCAGCAAGGCTTTGAGAAAATGTGGGAGTTTCCACATCCATGGTACAGCTGTCAAGTGGATCACTGACAGCCAACTTGTTCCCACCAGCAATATTGATAAACTGAACATTTACTTTTCAAAGTACACCAGTCATCTATCTTTGGACACGTTTTGAGGACAACATCCCACATATGGTCAATTTTCCACTCCTGGTTGCTCCCATGATGCTGACTAGCTGGTCAGGGGAACTTGAGACAAAAGGAATTTGTTTTAAAAAGTAAAAAAACAAGCTCACACCACCCTCATCTTGACTTCTCTCCCGGCCATCGGTAAAGACCGTTTCAGAGATGGACAGTCAGGAACAAGTCCGAAAATCCGAGTCATTGCCGCAAGGACGTCGAATGTGGTGTCAAGCGGGGGGGGGGGGAAGAGAACCCTGTCGTGTTTTGTATCGTTTCGTCTCTCGTTTGCGGGTGTGGCCGTGTACGGCTGTGGAGCACGCGCGGGGTGGGGGTCGAGGCGTGTGTGAAGTGTCGCGTCTGCCTGGTCTCATGATCCGGG
This sequence comes from Boletellus deceptivus, assembly GCA_038090195.1. Lineage (NCBI taxonomy): Eukaryota > Fungi > Basidiomycota > Agaricomycetes > Boletales > Boletaceae > Boletellus > Boletellus deceptivus. The sequence continues at coordinate 7,216 of JBBPMG010001053.1, read as the reverse complement.
GATGCTCTTTGCGGTTTGCCCCCCCCCCCCCCCACGAGGATGCTGCGCCGCGCCCGTGGTCCGAGCGCACAGGAAACCAACAATGGACAGTGACCAGACTAGGATACCTGTCCGAGTCCAACGACTTGGAACGACAACGATCGCGCGGTATGGCCCCAACCGCTTTGGGGAACGCGTCGGCGCGCGTCCTGTTCGCGTTCCGTGGGCACCCGGCACGGTACCTCGCGGGTGAGGGGCACACCCTATGCCCCTACGCCCTGCTGGCTGGCTCGTGTGCTGGCGTGCCCTACCTGGCGTCATTTGATCGGCGTTCTGGTGAGTTCCGGCCAGGTGTCGACGCACCTGACCCAAGGTGTCGTGCCATGCGCAAGAGACAATGGCAGAGCGTACGACTCGTTTGGGCGCCACGGGGCGGCATGTGCGCTTGCGCTGGTGAGACAGAGGGCAAAAAAGGCGCGCAGGGCGACAGGGAGCGTGGGCAGGGCGCTGCTTGCAGAGTGCAGCGCCTACGGGTCCGAATTAGAAGCATGTCGCGGAGATGAAGACGCTGTGCGGTCACTGAACGCCCCATTGTGCAGTGGTGCGCTGGCGCGTTTGCTCGCGACGACGTGGGGGAGACGAGAGACCTGGACGGGGGGTACAAATACGAGCGCGTAGGATTGCGAGCTCCTACACGGCCTGCTCTGAAACTTGTTCACGTTCAGGGCGAGGGAGCGTTCTACTCGATACCCGCAGATCGCCGTGACGCCCAGCGTTTCCCAATCCGGTTCTCGAGGCGTTGCACCCACGCCCAAGTCGTCAGGTCTTCCACACGCCGCCAGCCCACAGTAGCATGCGTTACGGCGCTGCTGGCACGCGCCCTCGGTGGCGAGCTCTCGGACGCTCATTTAACGTCGACACGGTCGTCCCACATCTAACACTGCTACCGAACAACCATGGATCAAATTTTTTCAGCATTCTGTCGATGTGGAGGATCGCGAAAGCAGGGCAAAGTGAGGTTGGCGGACGAGGAGGCAGCACCGGCAGCGGGCGCAATGTCCCTGTCCGTCACTCAGGAGACGGGTTCCAAGGCCATCCACATCGCGTACGTCCCTCTGTCCCCCTTCGTCGCGCCGCAGGTCCTCATGGCTCACACCAGTGTCCTGGGGCCCACCGGGAGTGGAAAGTCGACGGTCCGTCCCTCCCCGCTCGTTTACCTACGTGAAAGAACACGCTGACGAACGTCCTAGTTCATCAACTTGGTGTCTGGATCGTCGCTCGGCGTCGGCAAGGGATTGGAAAGTTGTACCTCGGAGGTACAGGTGTCCAATCCCTTTGACGTCGACGGGAAACAGGTCGTCTTGATCGACACGCCCGGCTTCGGGGACACCACCCTCGCGGACGGCGACATATGGAAGATTATCGCGGCGTCTCTCGTGACGAGGCAAGTCCTCGGGTGGCCTCCTGTGGCGACGCTGATGTCGTGCGCTCTGCTACAGCTACAGGGCGGGCATACGGCTCACGGGCGTCATTTACATGCAACGCATCTCTGACGTCAAGGTGTCCGGTTCGGCGAGACAGAGTTTCAGAATGTTTCAAGAGCTGTGTGGCGAGGAGACGTTTCCGAACGTACTCCTCGTCACCGGCATGTGGGACGCGGTCAGCGAGGAAGTTGGCCTGGCTCGGGAGGAAGAGCTCAAGACGAAGGACATCTTCTTCAAGCCCGTGCTCGACAAGGGTGCCGAGGTGACGCGGCACGACAACACGCTCGCGTCTGCGACGAGGATTGTCCAGAGGCTGCTCGACCGGCCGCTCGTGACGCTGCGCATCCAGCGGGAGCTCGCGCAGGGGGGTGTGGACGTGATGCAGACGTCTGTGTACAAGCAGATTCGCGAGGTGATGACGGAGTTGGTGACTCAGCGGCAGCGCAAGTTGGAAACGCTGATGGCGGAGATGGCCGAGGCGGAGCAGCGCGGGGACGAGGAGGCCCGGGAGGAGCTAGAGGAGGAAGTGGAGGCGGCGCGGACGGAGCTGCAGGCGGCACAGGACAAGGTGGGGAGCCTGTCGAGGGAGTACGAGGAGGAGCTGCAGAGGCTGGAGGCGCTGCTGCGCCGGCGGAGGGGGGAAGGGTCGACGTGACCTGCGGCTGTGCTGGCAGCGTTGATGTAACGAAGAGGCCGAACGTATGTACTCGCTCTGGCCACGAGACGGACACCATCGGACGTCCTGGGGCTCCCTGAGGCGGTGATGGACCGGGTTCATATCGATGTCTGGAACGGCACGGACGTGGCGTGTCGCCCCCATGTCCCGGGGAGACGCTTTTGGGGACACAGCACCACCCTGCTCCAAATCACGGCGATAAAAGGAGGACCCGCGTCCAGCTCGCCACGAACCCATCCTCGAACCCTTCCCGCTCCCCGGACCAAGCCGAACAGCACTGTTGCATGGCCTTGTCCCAGCACACTCGTCCCACCGTCGCGATCGCGTACGTCCTTTGCCCTCCTTTCACACCTGCTGGGCCTTATGCCCCCTCCAGCGTTATAGGCGTCCCTGGAAGCGGCAAGTCGAGCGTGCGTCACCCGGACATTGGGGTGCGACATGCGTGAGCTAACCCTCCTCCTCGCCCTCTAGTTCATCCATCTCGCCAGCGGATCGGCACACACACACTCGGACCCCGTCCACAACCCGACGACCGAGCTGGCGTCGTCCACGTTTTCGCTCGACGGGCGGTCGGTCACGTTGATCGACACCCCCGGCTTTGACGACGCCGCCGCCTCGAGCGTCCTGGGCGTGCTCAAGTCGATCAGCGAGTATTTTTCCCGACTGTGAGCACATCCCCTATCTTCTAGATCCCCCACCGCACACGTTTCGTCCACAGGTACAGCCAAGGCGTCAGGCTCGCAGGCGTCATTTACATGCACCGCGTTGCCACCGCGGACGACGACGACCGTGTGGGCGGCGGGCCGTCCCAGCGCGGCTTTCGCACGTTTTGCAAGTTTTGCGGCGATGCCACCCTCCGAGACGTCGTCATCGTGACCAAGGCGCACGCGGACGACAACGACGACGTGGGCGAGCACGGGTCGCTCTCCGCGGTCGAGTGCTTTGCGAATGCGATCGACAAGGGCGCACGGATGCTCCGCCACGACGGCTCGCAGGCGTCCGCACACGCGGTCCTCCGCCAATTGCTTGACCGACAAACGTATCCTGCTCCGCCTACCATCTCCGTCTCCGTCCCAGTCCCCGTCCCCGTCCCCGTCCCCGCTCCCGTTTCCGTTCGCACGATCACGCGCACACCGTCCGACGTGCGCGCGCTGACAGACCAAGTCGAGCAGCATACGAAAACGTTTGGGGTGCTGTGCCGTGAGATTGATGCCGTGACGACGGGTGCGACGATCGGAGGTGGGGAGACAAGGGGGGCGGGACTGCAGGAAGAGGCCAAGGACTCGCTGGAAAACATCGAACGCATCCGACACGACCTCGAGCGGCTGGTGACGAGCATCGCGACGGAGAATGCCCGGTTGGAGGACGAGAACAGACAGTTCAAGCATGCGTTCTCGACGCAGCAGACGGAGGCGGAGCTGCGCGTGCGGCTGCTCGGGGAAGAGCGCAGGGCGCGGGAACTTGCAGAGGCCGAGCGGGGGCGAGCAGAGGCCCAGCTCGTGGAGGAACGTGCCCTGTGGGAGCGCGAAAAGACGGGCAAGGAGAGCGTGAACGGGGGGCCCGTGGCGAGATACAGGTACCGCAGTCTGGTTGCGTGTGGTGCCGTCGTTTTCGTCCTCGTGTGTGCGTCTCGGCTCGTACTGGACGGTTCGGTCCCCTTGCTACCCTAGCCTTGTTTTCATTTCGTCGTCGTTTTCTTTTCTTTTCTTTTTTTTTTCTTGCATCACACGGAAACTTGCTCCTCGCACTCTTTATTCTAACCTATTACGTGGACCCATTTGGATGTAAAACTGTAATTTTAAATGCTAGTATTTGCTGATCCACTTTAGTAAATCGGGAAGGAGCGCTGACCGGGACGCCACCACCACCAACGGTCGCTCGATCACCACTTTGTCTCCCATTCACTTGCAGGGACCCAAGGATCCGGAAGGATCATGTCCTGCGCGTTCCAGCACCCGAGGGTCCAGAGGCTAGGCCATGACCGGTCCGCGTCGACCCGTTGGACGCGGCGCGCGGCGTCCGCGTGTATCCGGCAGTCCCTCCTCTCCCCCCCTCTCCTTCGCTCCACCACGCCCCATGTCACTTGTCACTTGGATGCATGAGGTGGACACAGTGCCTCGCAGTGATCACCGTATCACCGCGTTCACGAGATAAACTCGCCTACTGCAACGTGTTCGCACCTGCAAGAGCACCGTTCAATACGATCCCCCCCCCCCCTCCCCGCGGAATTGAACGAGGACAGCCCAGCCTAGGACGCGATCCCGCGTCGGACGGACGGCCTCGGAGCGGAGAAACACACCAAGACACGGAGGCAAGCGTTGGGGCGCGACGACCGCTCCCTGCAGGCAAGCAAGGCGTCGCGCGCATCTCGCGGCCGGGCCGTTGCCGTCCGAGCTCGAGCGTGCGTATGTGGACACTATTTGGCGTGTCCTTTCTCGCCTTGTTCGGACGGTGGCCCTCGGGCGCAGCCAGAGCGACACGCTGTCGATCGATGCCCAGGGTCCGTTTCATGTACGCGGTTCCGACGCCAACGCACCATTTGGGCAGATCCGCATTCAGAGACCTCCGACGGGACATGGGCGCACTTGAACGCGCACAGATTACGGTATCGAATTTGCCTTTTCCCCCCCCCGGTCGGGATCCATTATTGAACGAGGTGGGCCAGTCAGCTTGCAGAGGCGAGCAGGAGCATTGCGCAGCAACGGAAGGATTACGTCTTTGCATTCACGATCGTTGGAGCGCTTGTCGTACGAATGGTCCGAGTCCGCCCGTCATGGTTCACAGGCAGCGGCAGGCTCGATCGCTCGATCGATCAAACAACATGAAAACCGCCTTGTCCAGGGTGAGTGGTGCTAAGCGAGAGCTGTTCGGACGCTCGCGGGACGAACACCGGTCTCTCCAACGATCTCAATCAGATTTAAAGATAAAGTGGTCCCAACTGCGAATGTGTACATGTCCCAGGGTTGGCTGGAAGTCATCCACTTCAGGAGACAAAGATGTAAAGGAAACTGGTCGCTTCCATTCAGTGCGAGAATTTACGTGCAATTGGGGTGTGTTCACGGTTGTTGGACCACTGACGGTTACGTAGCAGGCGATGACAATCACTGCGTGTATAGTTGATTGAGTAACTTCGGAAATTACGATTTGTGGTAGGCCTCGGTAAGCCGCTTCTTCACATAATCTCCGGCCATTATAGGGCCATATTTTGCGGGCCTCTCGGGGGACACACAACTCGGTATAGGCTGAAAGAACAGAGATAGTAACCCCCATTGTAACCGGGCAGTGATACGACGCACCTCGACGTTCACATGGTGATCTGTACCAAAAAATACAGCAATGGAATACCGTTCCTTACCGCCCTTGTTGATGACTCGGTGGACAGTGGACTTGAACACGTCATCTGTCGCACCACGAACCTCAACGTCCACTACTCCTCGGCAGGCTACAAGCACGGAACTTACTTGACCACATCGCCAGCAGGTCACCAACGCTAGGATAGATGGAATGAACATCCGGACGAAACCAAAAAGGAATACACCACTTGATAACCAACGTATCCTTGATAGGAGGTGCATCAATCCATTGTTGTTCTGTGTTCCTGATCTGGAGCGCCTGGATTTCAGGCTGCTGCCAGAGAATGGTGAAACACTGAAAATGTGCCCATCGAGTCAATATCTAGCACTCCATACATGCACTAACATCGAAGCTGCGGAAAAGATGAGTAAAGGTGAAAAAGAAGTGAGGAATGATACCCACTCGCTGTGGTCCCCTACACCAGGGGTATTGTCGTCGACTTCAGGATATCTGTCCCGTGACGGGTAATGCAGTGCTCTCATGTTTATAGCAGGATTGAGCGTCTAAAAGCGTTACAGAAAGCTTGTTTACAAGGCGCGAGACGAGGTCCACCTTGTCGTCGAAATATGTCTCGGGAAGCTCGAGGGCCAAAGCAAAAAGCGGGAATAAAGCTCTCCCGACGCTCACTGCTGCGTGACTGAATAGGCGAGATTCGATATTCTAACGACCGTGCTCGGGCCAAGGAACGCACCAGTATTCCACGGCAGCTTCCCGGAAATCTGGGTAGTCCTCCGACGGCCACTGATTCGCGGCTGCTGTCGCACGATCCTGTTCAGCCGTCTTTTCGTCGTACGCTTTCACTTCGCTCTCTTCCCGTGCGAAGACGAAGCTTTCAAAAAAGTCGCCTTTGTCGTTGTGAGTCGGATCAATGTTCGAATCGAAAGGTGGAGTATATCCCTTGAAATTGGAGACATTGTGGTACACCTCCATGACGAACTGACTCAGCACCAGCGGAGCTGCCAGCCGAATAATCGTACCTTCATCTTCACTGCCATCGGAAGGCTGAAAAACGTCTGCGCTGCGTCCAATGCCCTGTCCAGGCTCGACTGGGGAATGCCGTGGTTTCGGACTGGAAAAAAACAAAACAAGAAAGTAGGATGAGGGCGACCCTACGGGGGCCCACGATCGCGATAGGCGCGCACTATAGAAAAACCCGACTCGGATGCACGCATCTCGGATTTCGAGCGCAGTAGCCAGCCGTCCCTCCAGCGTACCGCACTTGCCCAGGTCTCTGTCCAAAGAAGGTGGCGTTGGCTGCCAGCGGGCTGACGGGACACTTGACGACGGTCGAGAATACGCACATGATCGGGATGCTGGTGAACGCACCGTCCACGTCGGCCGCGGACTCTGCCAAAGACATGGTGGGGTAGTCGTTCGATTGGCAAAGAGGGTCTGCTGCACGGCACCAAAGTATGAGTAGGACAGGCCACTCATTCGAAACCGACGGGTTCTCACACTGGGCCGCCTATTGACACCCGACGCAGCCGTCGGCGTCAAACATGTCGACACTATTTTCGACGTGGGCGGGCTCTGATGATGATTTCCTTGGGCACCTTATGTCAGCACGCAGCACCCATTCTTTTCACTACTCAATACATATCGAAAGCTGGTGTCTACACTTCGACTGACTACAGCCAGATTTTGATGGCTAAATCAGATAAGTTAGGGCAGCAGTGCCAAACATGTTCAATATATATATATAATTCCAAATTTGTATTTAAAT
>JBBPMG010001052.1:0-10011 GCA_038090195.1 Boletellus deceptivus | reverse complement strand
GTCCAGACTCCAGCTACCGCGAAGAGGGCCAAGATATCCCGAGAGGGAAAGTACCTGCGAGATCATCACTTTAGCTCAGAGACCCCTCGTGCACAACTTCGCCAGGTACTCTCGCAGGATGACGACCTGTTTCCTCGTGCATCTTCGGTGATGATGAAGGCGAGCCAGGCGATTACTCCATCAGCCTCTTCTCAACGAAGTTCTCCTGGTACGAAGACAAGGGATGTTTCTTTCGGCACGCCACGAGGTACGTTGGCAAGTGGTTCTTCTGGGTCTGCGGCTGTAAAGGAGGTGAAGTTTATATACCTTGGATTCTCGTCCCCTCTCTGATCTTCTACTGTACTGCACAGACACCCACTTTGGAGCATACAACAAGGGCAGATTTGCCGTCGCACCTTACAGGGTTGCCGCAGATCGCTGTCGTTGGAGCAACGCCTGTTGCTGTAGCACGCGACTTACCGCAAGGTCGTGTTGATCATGGTTATCTTGCACCTCCCTTTCCAGCGCCGCCTCTGGTCTCGAGGACAACATCCGGCTCGCAAGACCAACAACCTGTGGCTCGGGATATACCATTGTCTTCTTATCAGGCAACGGTGCATGCACCTTCGTTGTTCCAGCCATATCGCCCACCGTCACTTCCATCCGAAGACGATGGCCAGTCTTCCCCTCCACCACTCCCGATCCCACCTCCACGGGGTCTAGAGGATTCCCCTCCACCAGCCATTGAGACTCGGACTAGCGAGATCATTCCGACACATTTGCAAACTGATGGGCGTCCCGACAGTTATGTGCATGCTGTTCCGGAGGTACAGAGCGAAATGATCCACATTCCCTCACAACCTTCACCCACACCTCACCCTTCATCTGCAGCGCCTTCACATACTGGCAAACTGGATGGCAATATGACCCCGACAACATCAAATGGGTTCACTGCCTTGGCCCATACTGAAGCGAGATCTTCGAAGGCAGTCTTTGCTCATCACGATAACGCGCAAATCGTTCACCACCATACTGTAGACCCTCTTCCCGCTCTTCCGTCACAGTCTCTAGCTCCCGCTACGACGCCGCGGCCCAGAGTCACGATTGAGGATGTCCCCGAGGACTCACTTATGTCAAGTAAACCCACGTCCACAAGTCTTCCCCCCATAACTCCTTCAGTCCCATCGTCGCGATCCCAGCCATTACATCATGTGAACACGGACCCGCCCCCGGCAGTGGCTCAAGCTGGCCATAAATCGTCACCCCAATCAAAAAGCAAGGATCCCCCTTCTCTCCATCGTAGCACCGATCCAAGCATCATGCCCACCGCTCCTCCCATGTCTCCTCCAGTTCCTGGCGTAGTGCAGACATCCGCCCGTATCCCGTCTTCTGCACCACCCACACATTCCACATTTAGCGCCCCTACTCAAACGGTACCAAACCAACGTGCTACTTCCCACACGGTGCCCTCTCGTACTCAGCGCGCTGCAGAAATGCCCCAGGTAAACAAGCTCACGATATCTGCGGGAACCAATGCTGCTGTTGCTGGAAGCGTCAACAAGCCCGCTACTCACAATCCTATCGGCACCGCAATCAGTCAACATCAACCGATAAACGGCGGTAGCTCACATGCCGCCTCGGGCTCTAGGCTTGCAAATGTGTCGGCTACTGCTCCCGACCCCAGCACCTCTGTCACAGCTTCCACGACCAAGGTTTCTGCGCACACAACGAGCGGCTCCGGCCCGCCGGTCGGTGCATTGGGGCAACATATACCTGTTCCATCAACTAGCACCAATACCCAACTATCATCCGTCGTTGATCCGTCCAAGCAGCAGTCGAGCCGTCGAGGAGCTTTGCTAGTCCCTTCTCTAGATGCTACACTCACGTCGGCGGCTATTGTCAAGAATCCTTATCAAGAACAACCGATCGTAGATTCCACTCGACCTCGTGATGTCGCGCCGTCCACTACCCGCAACCTTACCCCCCTATCGCACGTATACCCCACCTCCACTCGCCCTAGCACGTCCGCTGCAATGACTCAACAAGCACATGTAACACCAGCTGCTCCGCAGGCTCACCACCGAGTTGTATCCCTGCCCGTCACATCGTCTTCGACTGTGCAAAGGCCTCTTTCGCCTCGCAAATATTCACAACCTCTCCCTTCTGGAACAGTTTCGACCCAGCCTTTCCCGTCTCGCCCATCAGCTTCTGAGTCGCACCCAACACGGGTTCCAGCGTCTGGGCAACCTGCTCCTGTTCAATCGACACGGCTGACATCCTTTGACCGTGTGTATGATTCTGACTTGCTTAAAACCCCATCGTCCATCGCCCCGTCACCCATGCTCAACCCAGATACAACAAAAACTATCCCACAGTCCATTACCACTCCAACTCGGGCACGACTGCCATCCACAGAGTCGAAGGATGACAAGAAGAAACCTCCAGGGTTGTTTGGCCTCTTCAGGACGAGAACACTCTCTGCTAAAGCGACCGACCCCCCGGCGGGATCCACGGCCACCCGAGCATCTGCCGAGCAAGGGAGGGTTCATCCCGATGCCCCCGCCATTACTCCTACTCCTACAACCATACCTCGTACGATGGCCCCGAAGGAATGGAACTCAGCCACACCAGCAGCTACTTCTGCTTCCGCACGTGTGGTACCACAGTCAAGGCCCAAGGGTAGGGTACCCGATCCAATTACCATTCCGCCTCCCCCAGCGCAAGCAACACGAGAACGAAAGGATCCCCCACACATCTTTACTCCGTTCAAGTTTCTGACCATGCACTCCAAGAGGAACCGGACGGTATCTGCTGCGTCGCTCGATGTCTGTGACGGCAATACTGCTGTGAGTATCGATATCCTCTCTCCTTTGCGCAAGTGATCATTCCCGTTGATAGACCAATACTGTGATCGGATCCCCCGACCACTCTGCCGTCAGCCAAGCTCAACCCTTGCCCCGCATCATTCCTCCTGATATTCGAGATCCATTGGTTGCAGCGTCGGAATGGAGGGACAGGGAAGAAGCCGAGCGGAGAGAACGCAGAATTCACCGTATCCGTCGACCTGGAGTTACTTTTGATGTCGAAGAGGAGCCCCCTTCCCCAGCACCCGGGGCCCCGAGCAAGCGGAAGAAATTGGTCCGTCGTCCATCAGGACGTGCTGCCACACCTGGACCATCGCGTGGCTGATGCTGAACGACGTGAACGTGGGGCTGGCTCTCTTGCAGGTATCTTAAGCTGGACACTCACGTTATGTATCTTATGCCACGCATAGTATTATGTATTTGCTTCGCTTTACTTAAACCCGTCGTCGCTATCTAACCATGTAATTCCCTCTGAACGCCGGAGTGACAAGACGCGTGACTCTCCGCGTCTGTGACAGCTCGATAGCCTGGGCTAGACGACGGCCAGAACGTTGGAATGTACCAAAACAGAAATAAAAACAAATACAAGGCGAAGCAAGCCGGCGCACCTGGGGCCACTGCTAGCCCAGCGACGACAGGCGAGTCAGCGTACCCGTTCCGACTCAACTTGTATGTGCTGCTGCTTCGGGACGTTGCCGATGAGCTCAAGGACGCGTCAGCTATGACAAGCCACCGCTCTACGAGGTGACGCTCGAGGAGTTCGAAACATGCGCGCTCGATCGCCTTCGTGTGCTCGCCGAGATCGAGTCCTCATTTGCACGGAACCGGTCGTGGGACGAGCTCAAGACTGTGACCGAAGCCCAGTGCAGAAAGTATCTCCCTCTCAACAGCAACACCGCATCGACGGCACGCTTGGAGGATCAGCGACGAAACGATCATCTCGGTCATTTCGTGCTTCGACTCGCGTTTTGTCGTTCGTGCGTTCACGTCCTCCTTGTTCTCTTTCGGCACCGTCGAGCATGAACGTGTCGGTCTAGTGAAGAGCTGAGGAGGCGGTTCATCAAAGCAGAGGCTACGCTGTTCAAGGTGCGATACGAGACCGACGACAACACGGAACGCAAACTATTTCTCGGCACGCATGAGTTTGAATGGCAAAAGGTTGTCTTGTCGCGCCACCATGTCGTGCTCGTGCTGAAACGTCACAACTACTAGGTCGAGATGGCTGAGAGACAGCAGTTTGCAAAAGAGCTCGAGGCGCTCGAAGGGAAGTCGCCCCCGCTCCCTGACTCCAATGATCGGAGTCCGGAGTATTACAAGGTATGTCAAGTGAGATAAGCAAGCGTTGTTGATCGAGTAGTAATGCATGACAGGTTCCGTGGACCAGAGTACCCGACTTGGTCGCCAAGAGACGGGTGTTTCTGTATGCAGGTTATGCTTACATTCCAAGCAATGAATTATCCAGCTTTGTGTTTAACGAGTTTGAGAGAAAGCTGGAGATGGCGCTCGAGGTCGGTGCTCCTTATGGGACTGGAATGTTGACTTGCCGATGACACACACAGTACACTGCCAAAATGCTCCCTCGCATGGATGAGGACACGCGATTGATACCTATACTGAACAATCTGTCTCAGGGATTCCTTGCAGGTGTTCCGTCCGAGTGGGTAAACCCCTCCGCCACTGGGGATGAGATCCGGGCAGACATGATCGACGACCTCGCAAGGAAGCACTTCCCGATGTGTATGCGAAATCTGCACGAGTGCCTGGTCAGGGATCGTCACTTGAAACATTTTGGGAGATTGCAGTATGGTCTATTTCTCAAGGTGCGGCAATGACTGCGACTTGAATGCGCAACTCATCCCTCGCCAGGTGCTGGGTCTCTCGATCGACGAGGCTATTGCGTTCTGGAGAAAGTCGTTCAGCACCATAACGGACGACAAGTTCAACAAGGAGTACAAATACAACATCCGACACTCCTACGGTTTGGAAGGAAAGCGTGCAAACTACCCTGCCAAAAGGCACGGTTGATACATTGTCTCGTACCTCCTCCGAGGCTGATATTCGCTTGCAGTTGCCAACAAATCCTCACGGCCGATAAACCCGGGGTGGGAGATTGTCACGGATGTCCATATCGTCATTTTAGCCCCGAAAATCTGCAAACTGCTCTACTCGCCGCATACTCGTCCAGGGGCCTGACCACGACCGACCTACACGAGATTATCAGGACGGTCAAGGAGGGCCACTATCACGTTGCCTGCACGCGGGTCTTTGAGATAACACATGCCGGTCGAGGGGTGAAGAAGGGGGAGGGTATAGGCGGTGGCGACAGTGTCACACATCCCAACCAGTACGCCGCAAGGAGTATTGAGCTCGACGGGCCGCGAGGAGATGACCAGATGGGAGAGGAATCTTAGTCGTACTTTGTTAGCTGTATCAGGGGTCTCGCAATCGGACTAGGCACGCAGCCCGAGGACCCCGGCAGCGCTGCGGCACATATATTCGTAGGGTTCGGCTGTGCGCCGTACCACATTTCGTGTCGTCTGCCCACCTCTGTGTCCACATTGCTCGACGTTTCTGCAACTCAAATGGCTCGCAACAGGACACCCAAGTCCAACGGTGGCGCCGCAGGCCACGATGACCATGTTCTCCAACAATACGTTGATACGGATGGCCACTTCTCTATGGTCAGGTACGCACGACTTTGACACTCCCCAGTCAATCGATGCTGAACGGACGAGTCTGCAGGAACTTTAGGTTGGCTGACCTGGTTACGATCATGAACGGCGTCTGCGGTTCCTTCTCAATCTTTTTTTCGGCTCAGTACTTGGTGACGAACGATGACGAAAGCTTGTGTTGGGCGTTTGGCCTTCCCCTAGCAGGGCTCATGTTTGACTTCTTTGACGGAAAAGTGGCGAGGTGGAGAAAATCCTCTAGTCTGCTCGGACAAGAGCTGGACAGCTTGGCTGACTTGGTAGGGTGCACGACGTTCTGCGACCGAGTGTGGCCTTCTCACGATCTCACAGATTTCATTCGGCGTTGCGCCAGCCGTGCTCGCCTTTGCTGTCGGCCTTCGAACTTATCTCGATACGGTTTGCCTGACAGGCTTCATATGTTGTGGGCTGGCCCGGCTGGCTCGCTTTAACGCAACGGTGGCATTGGTTCCAAAAGACGCCGGTGGGAAAGCGCGATACTTTGAAGGCCTCCCCATCCCATCCTCACTTGCCCTTGTCGCCGTTCTGTTTTACTGGGCTCGCCAAGGTTGGGTAGAGGGCAAGGCGGGCATACCAGGTGGAACGGTGACATTATGGGGCCTATCCGGTGGACGGGGCGACGTTCACCCGGTGAGCATCATTTTTGGCCTATGGGCCGCCGCGATGGTCAGCAAGACCCTCCGCGTTCCCAAGCCGTGACCGGCGGGGCTACCGTGGAACGGGTGCTGATGGCGCTCGTTCGGCCGAAGACGTGGGTGGTGTGCCACGATTTTTTTTACCAAGGCACATGGTCGCCAGGACGCGTAGCTTGGCCGCTTTCGATCGCTTTCGGATGTATGATGTGATGCTCCAGCCAACGCACTGCATGTCTACCCCCTCTATCCAGTCACCTCTTTGTTCTCGATAGTCTTGTTCCATGTGTTGTTTGAGAAGCAGTGTTTGACCTCGTTATGATTTTTTGTTTCCAGAGCCTTGTGTACACGGTATCCATGAAACGACCTTTTTCTTCAGACGTTTATAGTTTTTTACTCCTGAGCGCGATGACGAGACGAATTCAAACAGCTTGTATCCAGCTTACACACAGCTGGCGGTGCAGCCTCACGCAACGACTCGCCTCTTCTCCCTCCGTTTTCCCGTCCTTTTAGGTCCAAGTTGTGTGCGCTCCCTCTAGCGTGCGCTGCAGGAAACCCCTTGCCCTCGCCATGGCCGGCATCAGTATATACAACGCCAAAAAGACTTGCGCGGGATCACGCGCACGTACGAGCATCGCGCGCCTCGTCGCCCAAGACGACAGATCGTGCAAACTGACAAAAGTAAGTGGTCTCGGTTCGCGTTCGCGAGAAAGACCGCGGACGAGAGCGCGGAAAAGAAAGAGGTTTTAGTGACGCTCGGGGCGGGCATTCCGAGTCGACGTCACCACGTCCCAAGCATCGAGCACCTTGTCTCAGTCCAGACGGGTCAGACAATGTCCCGCAAGGCTCACACGGCCAAAGTGTGTCGGTCGACTGAATCATGCTCTCCAGGGGTTGTGATGAGTGTCCGAGGAGCTGGAGCCCGCAGTACGCTCTTTCTACCTTTTTGATTCTGCAGTTTCCCAAACTCCTAGTTCGGACCCGTGCCCATGGGGGAATAGTCATCCAGTAAGAGTAATATCCTCGAAGACCAAGTTTCAATTATTATGCATGCATCCATAGGTAACGCGATTGTAGCATTCGCAATATTGGGATGAATTACTGTGAATAGACCATCTTGCAGCGGCTCACACTAGATATGCAAAATGGCAGAGGAAGGTAGGATAGGGTCGTGCAGCGGGACTACGACTTGCGGTTGCTGATAGCAATCAACTACGCAAGCAAGCCCGCCGTAGCGTCCGCCCAGTGACCAAATGATCTTCCTTGCCTAGATGTGATTGGGTTTCCAGTGCTCTGCCACATTCCCAATGCGGCGTGTCCTCTACTGGCTCTGCTGCTCCCGTGCGGCAGCCCTCTCAGCCAAGTCGACCCCTACAAGGATTTTGCTTGCCTTCCAAAGCTGGACGAGGTTGATGATGTTCTTGGCCAAGCACACGGGGAAAGACAGCAGCGCGAGGAGCTGAGGCCATGTAAACGAAGCTAGGTGGGCGAAGAACGGGAGAATGTGGGGAGGGGGGGACTCGGAGATGGGAGTATTTATCCATTTCATAAGATAAAGGGAGACGAAGAACATTTCGTTGCCAGCACACATGAAAAACAGGGTGCGCTATTCGCCGTCGTTTAGGAGTCGATTGCACCAGAGGGATTGAGATACGAACCGAGTCGTTGTAATAATACCACAAGATGCGGCTGACATCGCTCTTTACGAGCTTATGGCTTCGAGAGCCGGTCACAAGAGAGCTGTTAGGGGGGAGGCATGAGCACACTCCGTGGGATATGAGGTTCGATGGCTACCTATACATGTGCATGTAGTGACTCGAGAAGTCGAGCGCAATGAGGAATTGGAAGAGAATTGCAAAGTTTGGGTATGCGGAGGAGAGATAGCAAAGGAGACACGATGTGGTGCATCTGAGGGAGTGGTCAGCGCCGCTGAGCTGACGTCGAGAGACAGGGGATGCGAGCCTGTCGGTCACCATGTCCAACACGGCACCAAACTTGGATGCCTGCCCGAGCGCCCTGGCAGCTTGGCCGTCCACGGCATCGAGAAGGCATGATATGCAATACGCAAGAGTGCAGTATTTTGGATGATAGCTCATAAAGTGAAGCGAGAGCCCGGCGAGAATGACTCGAGTGTAGCCTGCGACAAGGACGCGGGTCAGCACTGGACGAGGGAAGGACGAGGGCGACCGACCGATGATGTTGGGGACGAAGAGAAAGACGTTTTCAGAGTAGGTCTGGGCAGTCGCCAAATCGACAGCAACCTTGGCGTCGACATGGCGGATGGAGGAGTCTCGTCTGCGGGGTCTGCGGGAGGTGTGGGACGCGCTGGCGGAGCCGTTGGGATGTCTGCTCATTGTTGTTGGCGGTGAGGAGGAGAAATGACGCGCCGAGCGCAAAACACGGACAACTTGGTGGTGTCAACACACATCACGTCAGCGCCGTTACGGTAACAAGCGTGACAGTACAAGTCATCCGCCACCCTTGCTGCCAAAGTGCACCCCCACGCCAACCCCGACGGCGACCAGAATGACGACGACGACGATCAGGAAACACATCCATCGCATCCGTCGTGCGGACAATGCGTGTTTTATCGCATTTTGGAGTCGGCCGACCCTACAGGCTCGCCGTTGGCGCGAGGCTCGGCGACGACAGTCAAGCACGCACCCTTTCCTGGTGTCTTCTTCGACCTCGATGGCCTTGCTCTCCGAAAACGTGATTTGTTCGTCTTGCCGGGAAACTAGTACAGCCATCTACATCCAAACGGTGAGCACAGAGTAGGTTGTGACCCGAAAGAGAATGGGCCGGACATCGTTGAAGAGTTGGGTGAGTTCTGCCAGCGTGGCCTCGATGCGCTGAATGTCTTGGTGGCGTTCCTGGACTTCGCGGTACGCCTGCCTGGACTCACCGTAGCGGTCGGAGGAAGAAATCTATGGGTGGTGGAGTGCGACGGACAACCGGACATTCGGATGGATGACGCACGGCTTGGAGGAAGATTGCATTGCTGTTGCCCTCAGGGTCATGGACGACGGCAGATACCTCGTCTGCAGTTGCGTCGGGTTTCACTGCGTGCAAGGACTGGTTTAAAACAGCGGGTCGGGAAGCCGAGAGAGCGAGGATCACCAATCTTGAACTGACGCGCGACACGATCCTGGTACCTTTGCCGATACTGCTGCTCGACGTTCTGGTATCTCTGGAGCGTCTCGACAAACTTTGCGTGTATGAGCGCAATCTGGAGTCGTGGTCGCACGTGAGTGACGTGTGGCCGGATCGGAGACGCACTCTGTTCCTCCTGATTTCGGCGTCTTTGGGACTGATGCCCGCCGGTCGGGCCTTGAGGGCCTTGATGCGGTTGGAGAGGGTGTTGCTGAGTGCACGGGTGGACTCTGTGAGCTCGGTGAGGCGGGCGTGGTTGGCAACAGTATCGGCGTCCGAGAGCGCGTTCAGGGAGCGGGCGTGCAAGTCGGCGATGGCGGTGATGTTTGCATCGAACTCGGCGATGGCATCTTGAATGGAGGTCGTCTGTGGGGTGAGGTGGACACGATGGCAATAGGGGGAGCGCGGGCGCGCACCTCGGCATAGAACGGGTCCTGGGGTGGGGCGGACACGGACTGGAGCTCGATGGCGGGCTGGGGAGCATCCTGCTGTCGCTGTGCCTGTGGGCGGGTCAGCGCCGGGCGGGCGGATGGCGGGCGGGCGGGAGACGGACGCGGAGTGCTGCGAGTCTGTCGCGGCCCATGAGAATAATTAATTATTACCATTATTATTCGGCGGACAGAGAGACCATCGCGGGCGTGGGAAGTTTATCGTGTTTGATCCATGCGCACAACG
>JBBPMG010001051.1:0-10017 GCA_038090195.1 Boletellus deceptivus | reverse complement strand
GACTCGATCACCCGTGCGTGTTCATCAGGTTCTAGAGTAGATAAGGAGGCCAAGAAAGCATCCCACCCACGAAAATGTTTCCAAATACATCTTTTCCCCGGCAGAGCGGAAGGGTATCAGACCGATGGATGCTGTATTACCATGATGCCTCGAACAAGTACGATACCCAGTGGACTGTAGTTATAGCGCAAAAGAGTAGCTCACCTGAATTCCCATCGTCCTGCCACCATTCGATGTGGCATCCTGGAGTCTGACATCCGAGTCTGAATGTAAACACCTCCATCTTGCATGTAAAGTTGTGGCTAAACTCGGCGGGAAGCTCATAGTCGACAATGTCATGGAACGCGGGAGGTTACGTGCAGTACGAGACCGTTTCTTCGTCAAGGGGGAGCGGCAGGTCAAGCTGTGAGAGACGAAAGGTGATAAGAAGGGCAGAAATTCGAAAGGCAGTTTCCCCGATGTCATCGAATACCTCCCCACACTGGACTGCTGCACACAGAGCTAGGAGCGACATCCTCACTTTGCAGGACTCCTACCACAGTCGGGCGCGTGAAACTGCAGGATGATGGACGTCTGGGGATGTAACCAGCTCTTGTTTCGGGGGCTATGAATTGCACGGGACGGTGATCATCATGCGACGGTCTTGAGGAATAACAGTACCGATGCTCACTTCGTCTATCGGCATCGTAAAAATTGGCCTTGGTTGGATGCACCAATTTGTGAACTGAGGAAGGGCTTGACATCCGTGGAGAGATGTCGGCAGAGTCGATTCGGGCCGACAAACTGAAACGGATGACGGAGTCGCGAGATCTCTTGTTTTGACAAGCGAGGCGAAGCTGGAAATGCAGCACTGCTCTTGATGAATGGAAGATGTATATGCTTGCGAGATTGGCAAGGGTGCAGGGCGATGCAGAGTATCAGTGCCCATGAAGGCCAACGTGGGCTGCCACTGGCAGGAGGCAACTTTAGCGAGGGGATGTCCTCGGGGTCCGGACGACGGCGTTCAAAATTCAGTCTCCGCGCGATGGCCGGTGCCACGGTCCGGGATGCACTTTGCCTGGCTGGCCCGTTGGCTTCGCTGATGCAGAAATCACCTTAACCCTACGCCACCAGCCTCTTAAAGGGTCGCGCACACCCTTTACTATGCCTGACACTCGCACTGATCCACCTCATCTTCAGCTGGCCGTCTGTATCTGTCTACCCTCATTGACTTCTGGATGTCCGTGGGTGCGAACAACACTGCTCATCGCGGCCGTTTTGCCTGCTGGGTCGCCAGACTCACTCAGGGTCCTTCCACCGGCTCCTGCGTCCGTATTGACGTTGTCTGCAACTTCGTCTGCGCGGTTAGCTTCTCTTGAGCCTACCGAGGTGAGTCTAGCTCAACATCCTGCTCCGGTGTCACTACTCACCCATGCTGACGTGTTCCACAGCTCCTCGGGCCACTCTCAAGAATCATCATCACCATCTACCACTGGCGACACACTACGACGAGTCCTCAAGATAAACATCATGTTCTTGATTGCGGTAAACGAACGAAGAAGCATGAACCGAGTGCTCGAACATGACCTGCATAGGTACAGTGAATGGGCAAGTCGGTGATGCAAAAAATTTCTCGTCCTGCCACTGATCCGCCTTAGGACCGAACCCCTCGCTCGGGATCCGATGTACACCTGTCCCCGACGACGTCCAATGGAATCGCTTCTGGCTCCTTTGCGACTCGGTCGTCCTCGAGTGTAGTCTCCGTGAATGCGATCTCAGACATGGTGGCGGTTTGAATAGCGACGTGTTGCGATGAGAGACCGGTCTTGAAGTGTTGGTTCTGGTAAGTCGTCGACTGGTGCTGCGTGCTGACTGCCGTCGTCAGCTGTCGTTGTCGATCACTTGCGCCCCGTCGTGCCATTTCGCCTCCCCTCAATCGACATGTCCTGGTGATCTACCACCTACTTCTCCTCAATATCGGCTTCTGGGAAGTCGCCCTCCACCCCCTCGCGTACCTCTTCTCCCATGCGCTTGCCCGCTCCGCCCTTGGATACGGTCTCGCTTATATGTGCGAGGTCCACCTGGAGGTTTGTCAAGCTTCTCTTGTCGGTCTGGTTTATCGCTGTCGCTGCCCGCCTCTATGACCCCATTTCGACCTCCAACATCTCAACGTCGACCACCTCCTTACCCTCCTCTCTGTAGCGTCAGGTGTTCTGGGGGTATGTCTGGATGACGTTTATCATCACCTGTCGCGGTCCCAGGGTCTTCTGATGTGTCTGCTGGGCTGTTGACCCCAGCACTGGTTGTTGTCATCGGGTCTTCGTACGACGCGTTCCTTTCGTTCCCACTTTCCTCTGACTGGTGGTGGCCTTGGTCCTT
Source organism: Boletellus deceptivus (assembly GCA_038090195.1). NCBI lineage: Eukaryota > Fungi > Basidiomycota > Agaricomycetes > Boletales > Boletaceae > Boletellus > Boletellus deceptivus. Next base: position 7,659 of record JBBPMG010001051.1, on the reverse strand, counting down.
ACCGTTCTTTTTCTTTGGTACTGGCTGTGTAGTTGCTCTCATTTTGCAGACGGGCCCTGCCTCAGTATCCGACGCTACCGTTTCCGTGCACTCGGCGTATTTGCCCGCCTCCTCAACCACCTCGCCACTCCAACCGAGTTCGTTGAGTTCGTCAGCTTTCTCCTCAGCACGCTTTCGAGCGGCTGTGTATGGTACATAGCTTGTATGTTAGCACTTCTCATTGAGCCTCTGTCGCATGCGATGGGTGATGTGTGAATACCATTGATCTCTGGGCGGGGAGCCACTGTGGCTGTGCGACTTGGACCATTCAGGCAAATGCAAACAAAGTGATGTCGGTAGAGAATAAACCCTATCCGTACAAGTCGAGTGCACAGTAAAAATTGGCAGTATGGCTCTGGCGGCGACTTGACGCTCAGCACACGGTCCCCAAAATCGAAATCGAAACATGAATCGCATGGCAGGACCAGAAATGGTGAGATGGATTGGATCAATATGGAAATGCTGATTGAATAATCAAAGGTAGAAGACACGGATCTTCGTTCTCTATCGACTTCAGTAGGGTGGGCTTGTCAGTCGACGATGTAGCGAGGGCGCGCTCATGCATCGATGTCGTGCCTGTCCAGCATCCGCTGTGCGCATATCACCCTGCGAGAACACCCGAAAACCAAACTCAGAGTGACTTCTTCGCACATGACCGCTCGTGGCGATGTCTCGATTATGTAGTGGGATCGCGGCGCATATTCAATGCTCTCTGGGCAGCACGAAGTACGGTTTGACGGTCTAAAATAGCATGTGGCGTCCGAGGTCCGTGGACAAGAACTCAAAATCCTTGAGATTGGCGAACCAGCTTCTTTGATCACGCCGCAGTTTGACAAAAAGGTGCTTGATCCTACAGGACAACCTGTACCAGGGACAGTGTGGAGTGTATCTGTGCGCTATACTCCGAGCGGGTGTTACCTAGGAGTGGAATGATGACTGACGAACGTTCACCATGTGGACACAGCGCCCAAGAACAAGAATTCTTACGTCACTCCCGAGAGGGTCAAACACATGGAGTGGCGATCTCGAGCCCGAATCCGAACGCAAGGAGGTGGAGCGGCGGAGGGAGGGACAACCGATTATGGAGCGAAGCCAAGCCACACAGCCAGGCCTGTGGCGGTGTCCGAGAACGGGCAGCGGACTCGCATCACGCTGCAAGGACGGCGGTCGGAAGGCGACACTCGGGGTGGAATCTGCTCATGCCATTCTGCTGACTCTTGCTCGTCGCTCCAGCTCTCTGGCTCTGACATTGCCATTCCCGTGCTGCGATTCGCCGACTCGACGCAGTCCTCCCTCCATTGAGAATCCCTCGAAAGGTAACTCCTCTCCATCGTTTCATTTCCCCGTTCGGTGGACCTTATTCTCGTTCTCCCCCTCCTTTTCCACGTCTGCACTCACACCCGATCCCTCTTGACCGCCTACGCAGATACCACCATCTCCACCGCATTTCGTCTCGCACTCGCAGCATACACGCACATTAGAGCTACATCCTCCACCACTCGACCCCTTATCTGCAATGGAACACTCCCGGACACCCGACGAAGATGTATCCTTTTCTTCCAATTTGAACACCTCCGGAGGTACGTTCTCTGTGTCTTCCCCTGTTGCATTTCCTGCCACAACTTGACAGATCTCGTGCGACTGATTTTGCTCACCCTTTTCCTTACAGCACCCAGGACAACGACAGCCCGCCCCGTGTCCCTCAATTCCTACTTTCATGCAACCTGTCCCACAGTCCACGATTGTCTCCGATTCTTTCGCACTCTCATCCCGTCCAATACCAATTGCAACATTCTTTAGACGAGCGTGAAGTACGTTCACCATCAGCCCCTCTTTATCTCCCTTCCACCTCCGCGTCTGCTGCTGTTCACGCGACTCAACTTTTTCCCCCCGCGTTCTCTTCCACCGCACCCCCTTCTTCCTCCATGATCATTTCTGGACTCTCCTTTTACGATCCAGCGCAAGCGAGTGCCATCCCCGACTATCCGAACTCTCGAAGGGATGCACCCTTTGGGCCCTCTTTTCCTAGTACCGTGCAGAATCCTGTCAACCCCCCCGAAACTGCGTTTAATGCAGGGCCCGGCGGTAGCTCGGGCTCCAGTTCGACAAATGGTCATGATCTTCCTTTCGTTCACAGTCAGTCACCCCTGGGCCCTCATCGCGCGGCTCCCTTCGGCGGGAGCAGTCGACTACATTCTGTACCCTCTCTGTCGCGCCTCCATAACGTACAACATCCCCAGGCCGGCTCTGTCTCGCATTGACGGAGCGGCCTCGGCCATCATCATGCGACGGAGACAGGAAGCCAGGCTCAAACCCGTCGCCTGTCCCCTGTACGGGATCAACGCCAGGTAGCGCAGGAACAAAGAGAAGTGGATGATGATCAGGCGAGACGTCTTTCCGTTGCGTGTAATCCCAGTGTCTTCACTCGATTCAATTCTGATGCAAACCTCAGGCTCGAGAACACCGTGCACTCGTTATACCGCCTCCTTCGTCGCCGACCGTCCCACGTTGTCCCCAACCTATCCGACGCCTTCGTCATCAGTCTGGCACCCTCGTTCGCCCTCGACCACTCTCATTGGCCTGATACCTCGATGTAGCGTGTTCATCTTGAAGATGTGCTCATCTCTTCCCACACGCGGGTCACCCCTATGGACCTATGAGAGTGCCGTAGTACGGCCGTTCCGCTGTCCAGTTCGTCTGACACGTGGCGTCCTTGTAGGTGAGTTAACTCGTTTACAAGGTCACTCCGACTTAGGAACGTGGGAAAATGGCCTCGATTTCTTTTGAATCGGTTTCCAGGGCCACTATGACCTTGGTGTGTACACAATTTTGTACTACAACAGCAACGCCATCTTTTTGTCGCGGCTGCATTGCCGGAACAAAGTAACGTGTAAGAATTATTGTGCACACCCCGTACTTCCAGGCGAGCACACTGTATCTGAGTCATCACTAAGCAAATCCTTCCTGCTTGACGTTCCGGGAATCGATCCCCGTCCCCATCAGTGCGGCAAGAGCCCGTGTTCGAATCCTTCTGGTCCGCACCCGTAGGCTTGTCTGCCTAGTACGTCCCTGATACCCAATGCGTGCAGCGTCTCCCTGTTCAGATGATCTTCGTGCCGTCATGCTCCAATCGCAAATGCCGTCCGACTAGCTGTAGTGACTGATGAAGAGAGGGAGGATCGAGAAAAGACATGGACCATCGGCTTACCTTGGCATCCATCATTGACTCAATTGCCTGTGCCTCCAAGGTGCGAATGACGAGCGGAACCAACACGTCTGGGCGGCTAAGTGTCTTCCAGGAGACGATGCTTCTTTTTGTGCGAGAGAACATCCATGTATCCATGCAGGCAACGGAAAACGGCCCGCGACGCCAACAAGAGACACATCGAACTGCGGGAACTGTGTCTTTAAGAAGCTCCGGGTGCAACTCAACTAGCTTGTAAGCGATTGTGAGTATCGTGCTGGTCATTGTGCCTCCGAGCTTGTGCCGCATCGTGAGCATCATCAAGACAAGACCGGGGGCAGTGTCTGTGTTTTTTGAGAACAAGCTGGCCTATTAGCTCAACCCAGACAACGTCCACGTGCGTACGCTGAGTCATTGACGCTGGCGAGGTCCCAATGAGCCGTATGCTGATAGGACGGCGCGCCGACATACGACTGAAGTTCAAATTGTGACTGTGTTTCGCAAATCATCCCTGGGCATACCTTTCAAGCAGAAACATCATCCACATCCTACCACTAGACAGACAGACGAGCATACCATTACACCCGTTCAGTTCAATGCAACGCCTCGGCTATGATCTCCAGAGTCTCTTTTGTGCCCCTGTCCTCGTTCGCACTGTGCTTGGCCGCCGACTGCTACGCTGGACCATGAGGTGGTTCAGCAGCAACATGTTTGATCACCTCTGCGACGTGATCGTGACAAATGCAAAGTCCAGATTCAGTCCCATCGCCATGCGAATCCATTCAAGCCAGATTGCACTTACCAGACGGTGGTGGTGATCAAAAAAAAAAGTCAAAGTGGGTGTCACGGAGCTCGAGATGAACGACGGCTTTGTGGATGCTGCCCGCCCGGTAAGTTGATCATATCAGAGCGTCCCCAGAGAGAGACAGGCTTCGAGTGTGAGAGAATTCCGAGTGGCTATGCAAAGATTCAAACAGCGCCCTGTCTCTAGCTTGGCGCTGTTTGAATCTTTGCATAGCCACTCGGTGTTCTCCCTCACACTCGCAGAGACGGCTACCCATGGGTAGGAACCTGACCCAGGGAACACCTGGACATCATGCATCATGATCACTTGCACCGCAGTATGCTACTGAAAAAGCCGCCCAAATAAGCGCCAATAGCAAATTGCTGGAAGAATTGCTCACAGCCACTGGCAACAGTGGTGCACGCATTGACAAGCACAACTCGAGGAGGTTCCAACGTGTGGTTAAGAACATGGAATCAGGGTTTTTTGAACGTCTGCTCAAAGCACTTACAGGTCTTAACTGGTACCTCACTCAGTTTTTTGTTTTTCACTGAACGACTATCCCGAAAACGAAACAGGAACTCAGGAGATGCTACATCCCAGGCAGCACCATATGCTGTGTAAGCACTTCACTCGCGATGCCCCTTCGCCAGACCTCTGCAGTTGTAGCGCATGGTGTACATGGCTCTGATGCTATATTAGAGTCGGCTGGACCATAGCCTCAAAGCATCTCGTGTTAAGTTGGTCAGCTTTACATGTACCGCTGATGCCTCTTCCAGCCAAAGGTTAAGAAGAACCCGTAGGTAGCCATGACTAACAGCCCATGATTCCAACTGCGACGCCGCGTTGAAGTCTAGTAAAATTCGTCGGCAATGAGTGACGCAAAAAGCACGATGCGCTTTGCTCACCCAATTACCAGCATCAACAGGTACCCCATCGACGCAACGACCTATCCAATGCTACATGTTAGTCGGTGAAATCGGATACTCACGACACACGTACCAGTGTTGCGATGACGCTCGCTGGAACACCATTCCTGAGACAGTCAATGTTGGTAAGGTAGGCATGACCGAGATCGTCCTCCTGTGCCGCCCTAGCGAACCAACATGTATTATTTACGTAGGGAACGAGGACAAGAACGGAACGTACACAAGTTGGTTCGATTCCTGTCGAACATATTAAACTCATTAGGAAGATGAGCTAGTTAGCCTGATGTGCGGTGGGGACAAGCAGGACACTGGTGATTGTGCGACTGATAAACATCGACACAACCTGTGCGTAAAGGATAGATTAGTCTAGGGATGATGAAATGCAGAAGGAACATACGAGGGCGACAACCAAGAGGACAACGAAGTAAAGTGTTCTGCCTTCAGGCATGCGTTGGATAATGCTATCCATGGTGTCCACGAGGCCGCTCGATCCGATGCTATCCCCGAGCGTGATGCCACCCATAGCCAAGAACACGATCGCGATCGTCCATGCAAACTGCGCAAAGTCATCCTGCAGACAAGATAGTGTCAGCCTACAAAAGTATATACTTCAGCGTACAGTACTACCTGTTGAGAATACCGGTGGCAAAGAAAGCGACGATCAGTATTATAGCGATAGTACCCATACCGGCAAGGGTACTCTCCATCTCGTGCTCGATACGCCAAAGGGCGAGCGTCACGAGTCATACCAGTCACAATGCTTTCCTCGTCGGCCGGATAGTCCTTATCTCAATCTTGCCATCTCTGTCTGGCGCACGGGCATGTTTATAACCTATGAGGAAGCAGACGAGTATAACGGAAATGATGGAAACGGGCAACACAACGGCGGACCAGCTCCCCAGTCGAGTTTGGGATCCATGTATCCCATGGCGATGAGGTTCTGAGGCGATAAAATGGGTGCGCTTTGACCACCGACATTGGTCGTGAGCGCAATTCCGAGCTGTGTCATCTGCTTGAGCGACTACCAGTGACAGTTGAGCAGACTTACAATCAAACATAGTGTGAAAGATGCTCTCGCAAGTAGCGTCCGAAGAATAGGCTATAGAAGTGATTAGGGAGTAAGCACACCGTTGCAGGCCATCGTATGCGAGTCAACGTGGAGCAGAGCGCCAGGGCGCAGCGTTCTGAAAATGCATGTCAGAGTTCTACAAAGATTTAAATAAAAAAGTGAATATCGACGCTGACCTGAACCATACGCTGCCAAAGCACGATACTCTTATAAAAGTCAAGAGAGCCGTATGAGGTTTCGATCTGACCATACTCAATAGTCACGTGAACATCCGATCGGTATTCGTCTTGCTTATGTAACGCGGCGGAGACTGTGAGACTGCCGACGAGAAGCATGATCATAGGGGAGAACATGACGGAGAGTACTTGGGTTGGCGTGCATTAATAGCTGCCTCGAACATGGTTTTCGTGACTTACTTGGTCATATCCAGTGTCGACAACGGCACACAATCCTCGCTGTCTGAGCAAATGAGTCTGAAAATTTTACTTGTTTTTTCTAAATGGATTAGGCTTAGCCTGGGGTTATTTTGATGAATTTTGATATTATTTTTCCGCATTTGGACAAAACAGATATGCAGCAAATGAATGGCATCAGAAATGAAGAAGAATGTATGGTATATAATGTGATAAGATGATATGTGTTACGTTTCGCCCTTTATTCTCAATGGATACTATTTCTTTTTCCTTTTTCTCACGATAGACATTGTCGCATCCGCCCAACCGGATGCTTATTCTTTTCCTCGTACGTGTACATCTGATCCTACGGAACACTTGTCATATGTGCTTATGCTTTGTCTGATCCAACTCGGACTTCCTTTTTCATTTCCATTTCCTCTCGTCATCTTGTGTACGATACGCCCGGTTGGGCTTGGACTCTGACTTCCTTTCTTGATTTTCTTTCATCGTACGATTTCCTTTTCTTCCTTGCGCATCGCTTGGTCCGTGCGCATTCCTTACAAGTATATAAGACCTCGCTTTCCGTACCATGTACCCTAAGCTAGTCTTACTCGAATCTTAGCTTCATTCACATCGAACCTCGTCCGACCTTGCCTTCGCTTGGTCGTCCTTGTCACATCGACCCGGCTGGTTCCCTAGCACCGCCAGTACACCGAACCCTTGAGGAGTAGCTAAGCCCTCTCTCTCTTGCGGTCTTACACCGAACCCATTTGACTGACTACGTCGTCAATACGCGGATACACCGAACCCTTGATCCACCGTTGAAGCACTTGAGTCTACGCTCGTCGCTACCCACGCCAAGTGTAACAATATGAAAATGCCACATTTTGACATATATGTCCAATTGTGGCAAAAAGACAAAGTGTATGTGCAGATATATCATGGGACAAAAATGCTGCAATTGGACATATATGTTGAAATGTGGAGAAATAAATAATATGTAATACAAAAACATGCTTGTGTTGTGTGTTTCTTCCACAATCTCTCACACTCTACTAGACATGTCGGGAGAATGATACATGGACAGACTTATGGAGCGGCAGCAGTGGACACTGATGATGATAGCAAAACGAAGTGAGTAAGAAAGGATGTAAGAAAAGTGAGATGAAGTGCTTACATGGTCGCTTGATAGAAGAAATTGAGAGAGAGATGATGGAGAAAAGTGATGTGGTGATGGGCGATGACTTGGGAGATGATGA
>JBBPMG010001050.1:0-10018 GCA_038090195.1 Boletellus deceptivus | reverse complement strand
TTTCCGGTGGTCAACGACACCTCCAGGTCTCCTCTCTGACCCACGATGCTGTAGGCTCCATCCTCGACTGCAGAGATAGACCACTGCATAAACATCAGCGGATTGGTGGAGCCAAGGCGGTTGCGACAAACCCTTTGTGCATCCTTCACGCGTAAGTCGTTGGATGAGTTGACATCGACTATGTCGTCCGGGTCTTGAGGGCACGTGAGATACACATCCGCAACGCAACTCCTGATGCGGTAAATGTCCTCTGAAAGGAGCGGGGATGTGACCTGTTTTGGATGTTGTGTCTGTGCCAGCACTAAATCGTCTGGTGAGTGATCCAGTAAGCGCTCAGTCAAACGGAAGTCAAAATCCATATAGAACGCACCGAATCGCGACTCGAGCGTATGCAGTGCCCCACGGAACGCCTCGAATGCGTCGACTTGCGCCCATCGGCTAACCAGATTGGCGGTTCTCGGCTGTTGAACGAGGTAGGGCATGGGGATGATACCACTCAAGTCGCGGAGCGTGATTATCCCGTTCCCACCGCTCGTTGCAAGATATCTGTTGTTCGACGAAAGCGAGATTGACCCTAGTCGCTGACCAAGATGGTTGAACACGGGCCCGAAACGTTCTCCCGTTAAAAGGTCCAAAAAGCTGAGTGAACTACCGACAAAGGCAGCGGTAAATCTACAGTTGCTGGGAACAGCATGGGATGCCTCGGTGTCCTTCGTTTCGCCTGAAATTGTCCAGTTGGAGATAATGGATCCAGTGTCGACATAGATGTGCTTGATGCTGTTTACCGACGAGGCAAACATTCGTTGCGAATCGCTTGACCAGGCGATCGTTTTGAGTCCGCGCGCTTTCACTGGAACGGACCTAATCAGTTGGCCAGTGTGCGCGTTGTAAATTCGGAGAGGCTCGCAGTTCCACATAGCAGTCGCAAGGTATTCCCCATCTGGCGAGAATTTCACCGTAGTCACGCACCCTTCGTCGTGCGGGAGTGGCCCGATGATTCGCTTTCCGGACAATATGTCCCAAATGTGCACTTTCCTGTCCCTCCCGCCTGTGGCAAATGTGGTGGAATCAGGAGAGGCATCCACCGACTCCACCTCGAGCTTGAAATCTTGAATGCAGAGAACCTTTTTCCACAAGTGCCAGTCCCATACGTTCGCCAACCCGAATTCCCCGCTGATGATCCACTTGCGATCTCCAGACTGCGCAAGTGCCCGGACACGATCATTGCCTCTGATGGGCTCTCTGACCTCCGTGCAATCTTGGATGGACCATTGTCTGATCATTCCGTCTTCGCCACCACTGAGAAGGTGCTTTCCGTCCTCCAAGAGAAGGAGTACGCGTATAGTACTGCGCCCTTCGACTTCAATGGTTCTTGCGTCGTCTGGGATGGATGATCAATTTTGCAAACTTGCATGCGGGAAGTTGCACACACTCATCTTGGCACGCTCTTCCACAGAGGAAAGCGGTCGACACGGACAGCACGAGTACCCTTGGCCGCATGCACGAGCATGCCATTCCCACGCACCCGCGCGCGCATCCTTGCCACGATCCGCATTGGCGCCTCACAGGGCTGGTCAATTCAACTTTGCACGAATTACATAATTGGAATCTGCTGACGACCGTCGTGGCATGCAACCAAGGAACACCACGTCCTGAGCGACCCGTCGCTCCACCTCTCTCTCACTCCACACCGTGCTAGTGAATGCTCCGAGGGGGCTGGGGCCCGATGACGCTATCGACATGTAGAGCTCAAGGTTCACACCCGTTGTTCACGACATAAAGTTTTGCAAAGATTCTTTGACTCCAAGATATCAAGCGAATAGAAAAGATCAAATATCGAACCTGCCAGCACTGTAAAAGCGCACAGTACAAGTATTCAGTCCTGATTTCATCACACAGCCCTAAACCCGCTCCAGAACCCAGCGTTGGTTCGGACTGTTCTGTATTCAACGGCACGCGTCAGTAGGGACATGAATCTGGCAACAAGGAAGATAACGACGCCCACATCACGAAACAAAGCTGACACCTATTGCAAAATATTCAGCAATGATCGCATCCCATCAAAATTAATGTAGCTTACATGTCGAGGTCGCTGTGTAAGATGGACGGCCGTGGCGTTCACAGCATTTCCTATCCTGTCCCGTCAATCAATCAGTGAACGAACGACACGAGCGGCAAAGAGGCAAGAATTACTCACACATAGGTATCTCCTCTAGGTTCGATCGTCCATGTCGTGGCACTCCCATCCGGGACACACACCAGTTCGTTGCCGTTTCCAGTAGTCAACGATACTTCCAGGTCTCCTCTCCGGCCAATGATATTGTAGGCTCCATCCTCGACTAGAGAGACAGACCACTGTACAGAGGTCAGCGGATGTGTAGAACCGATGCCATTGCCACGAACTCTTTGCGCATCCTTCAGGCTCGAGTCCTGGGGCGGATCAGACTGTTGGACGACGACCATGCCGTCCGGATCTTGAGGGCACGTGAGGTATACATCCGCAACGTAACTCTTGATGCGGTAGATGCCCTCCGAAATGGACAGGGATGCCGCCTGTGCTTGCTGTCTCTTCTGTGCCAGCGCCAAATCGTCTGGCGAACGATCCGAACGGGTGCTAAGTGAAATTCAAGTGGAGCGTCGTACATAACGTACCAAATCGCGACTCGAGTGTACGAAGTGCGTTGCGAAGTGCCTCGAACGCGTCAAATTGCGCCCACCGGTTACCCGGATTCGCGGCTCTCGGACGTTGAACGAGATAGGGCGCGGGAATGACGCCATTTAGATTTCGAAGGGTGATCATTCCGCTTCCATCACTGGTTGCGACGTGGGTGTTGTCCAACGAAAGTACAATCGAGTTCAGTTGCTGACCGGGATGATTAAACACGGGCCCAAACCGCTCTCCCGTCGAAGGGTCCAAAAGGGAAAGCGAGCTACCGACAAAGGCAGCAAAGAATCTCCCGTTGCTAGGAGCAGCAAGGGATCCCTGTACATCCTTTGCTTCACCAGAAATCGTCCAATCGGAGATAATGGATCCAGTGTCGACATAGATATGTTTAATGGTGTTCAGGGATGAGGCAAATATGCGTTGCGAGTCGTTAGACCAGGCGATCACATCCAGTCCATGCGCTGTCACCGGGACGGTCCTAATCAACTGGCCAGTATGCGCATCGTAGATTCGGAGGTTCTCCCGGTACCAGGTAGCAGTCGCGAGGTATTCCCCGTCGGGCGAGAACTTCACCGCCGCGACGTTGCTTTCATGCACGAGCGGCCCAATGAGCTGCCTGCCCGACGAGATGTCCCAGATGGACGCTTTCGCGTCTATCCCCCCCGTCGCAAACGTGGCGGAATCGGGCGAGACGTCGACTGCCTCCACCGCATCAGTGTGTTCGTGTACGCTGAGGACCCTTTGCCACGTATTCCGGTTCCATACGCTCGTCTGCTTGAACTCGCCGCTGACGACCCATTTGTGGTTGCCAGAGAGTGCGAGCGCTCGGACGCATTCGCTTCCTTTAATTGGCTCTCCGACTTGCCTGCCATCGTCGACCAACCACCGTCTGATCATGCCATCTTCCCCGCCACTGAGAAGGTGCTTTCCGTCCTCCAAGAAAAGGAGCGCGCGTATGGAGCGGCGCCCCTCGACTTCAATCGTTCTCGCGCTGTCTGAGCGATGGACGAGGAACATTTCAGCGAGGAGGCCCAGAACAAGAACATGCACTCACGCATCATGGTCCTGGCGACGTTGCGACGGCTGCACGCACTCTCGCGCAGATCGCAGCACTCAGCAGAACACAGGTCCGAAAGCGATCATGCCATGCGCTGTTAGCCATTCCCACGGGCTCAGCCCACCTGGGAACTGCACACTGATCCACTCGGGACGAGGCCATGGTGAACCTGCTGGGCTCGCGAACCACCAGGACGTCACCCTTCGCCTCGTCCCTGCTGTCTCTGTTCCAGTTCCGACTCTCCGCTCACTGCAACTCCGATCCTAACCTGACGCGCTTGCACTGCCATACCATATCCCATCTCATACCTAATATTCCTACATACGCCCCCACACATATGCCCCCACACATGGATTCACGCCTTAGCTCTCTCAATCACATTTCTCGTGCACTCGCCACGCATCTTTTTTCTCGTCGTCTTCAGCGGGGTGCAATTTTGAACACCTGGCGAGGATTCCCCTGCTGGAACTGCTCGATTCGGATCTATCGATAGGTTGATGCGTGCCTCGACATCCTGTGGGAGAAATTTGAACCTACCGGGTGCCTCGGAAATAATGCAGTCCATACAGATTCTCCCGCAGAGTCCGTTGCGATACTGGACGTCACGGGCGACAAGCGAAGGAGAATGAGCAGACAGCGCGTTCCAAGCGCGCATACACGCACATGTACTTCCCCTCTTCCTCCTCCCACCTCGCCGGGATGAGGGACCACTCTCTGCCCGCCCCGGGCTTGTCGGTCGCAAGCACCACCCCGTCGAGCTCCGTCGTGTACGGGTAAGAACCTACACCAAACTGCGTCGAGGTGCCCAAATCGCCGGTAATCTGGTTGCTCGAGAACCACTGTACGTGGTGAGTCTGGCATCAGTGTGTCTGAGACGACACCAACGCATAATACCTCGTCAACGTCACCACCGACAACAACTGGAGGTTGTACCCCCGGAGGCACAGAAGCTTTTGGAATGCCAACTTTGGGCTCTCCGGAGAGACTAGAGATGATAAAGTATGGAACACGATCAGACATGGATGGTTCGGGGTGAAGAGGGAACAATCTCCCGAGTAGGGACCCTGTCGCGGTTACTTTCATATCCGGGACTTATAGCTCTAGAACCAGTTCATCCGGCGGTTCACAAGTGTTGAACCCCCCGGAAACCGAACTAGAAGAAAATGGAACGTTGCTTGTGCCATCCCACTCTCCAAAGCGGCGATTAGGTGCACCACCCTGAAACTTTATCGCTTTGGGCTAATATAGTAGGTCATCATCATCAGGAATACACAAGTCCGCTTACGAGTAATGCACGTTGATGTGATTGCGAGATGGAACCGAACACCAAGATATGAATGTGCTTACTGTCATTCTCATGCTACAACCTATAAAGTGAAGAGGGAATTTTGATTTTACAGGTACAACCAACATCATATATCTGCTTTTGAAACACGTTCAAGTTGCCGGGATATCCAATGACTGATAGATGCTAATCGCGCGGACCCAACTTCCCAGAATACGGGCGCTAGGCCGCTCTTCGACCAGAGACAGTTTCATTTGCAGGAAATGTCGGGTCAAGTGATACAGATCCCAGCTCCGTCGGCCCACGCAGGCCGATAAGGTTAACCATAGCATTATCCGGTCTTGAACTTTTTCCTTTTTGATGGTGATGTGAAGATTCCTGACGCGATAGGCATTGGTCGAGCATACCCACGTCCGAGTTACAGATCTGGTTTCGTCGGCGTGCTGCTGACTGGAATCGAGGGCGCCCCCCAACGCCCAAAGTGTCCTACGAACGCGACGCTTTACGCTCCTGTCCCCCTCCAGCGAGTGGGACGCTCGAGCCACGCCACCCACCATGTCGATGAACTCTTGCTCGACTCCGAGTCTTTCCTGTCACGCGTGGCTGCACCAGCCTCGGCGCTAGCGTGCTATGTAGAGGCGAGAACCGAGGATGGGCCCGGCAAAGCATCATAGGGCCGCACGAAGGCTGATTTGCGGAATTCGTGTCGTTCGGGCCACGCGACCTACTTGTTCCCTTTCCATGAGTTCCTCGCTTTCGCACGCGTCTGCCTGTTCCCACCAAGCAATCACATAGTCCTGACTCGGCTGACACCATACCCGACAGCAGAACGGCCGTCTGAGCCAACGCAGACGACTAGGAGGACGGCGCTCGCTTGTCTCCGCATCCCATGGGCCATGGCTACGAACGAGGGCGACGCGACCTCTACTTCAAGGAGGGGGGGCCCGTTCGAAAGGACGTGTCGCCTGCCCAAAGGCGCCACAAACGCGCATGTCCGCGTCTCCCCCACGAAAACCAACCGTCAGCGCTCGTGGTCACCGTCCGGCGTTGGGTGCCTGTGGCACGTCGCCGCTCGAAATGCTTCGGGGCCCCATGCCCATATCGCACGTGCACGTGCACGATCAATAATTTACACATACTTAGCTCTTGCGCCGTCGCAGCATCCGGCCGCCCTCCCCCATCACAGCATCCGATATCACGACGCACGTTTTGGAGGAACAGGGAACAAGAAGAAATTACGTCGCCAGAAACGAGCCCGACAGGATGTAATGCACCCGACAGTAATACACGTTCTCGGCCGTGAATGTATAGAAACAGACTAAGGAAGAGGAATCCCCCCAAGGTATCTAGACTATGAACACCACACATGCAAAAAAAGAAGAAAATTCGCGTAGTGTCCTCCCTGTCATGCACGATCACGAACGCTCCGCTTTTTCAAGCGCGTTCCAGAATCCAACGTTGATTTTGGCTATTGTTCCGCAGTAATGCAGAGACCTAAACAAGAAAAAAAAAGAGACGACATAAGTTGGCCGCGATCATCGGCCCCTGACAGACGGAAAACGACGTCAAAACCCGGAGAGCTTACGTGAAGAGGGCGCTGAGTGAAGTGAATAGCAGTGGCATTGGCCGCATTTCCGAGCCTGTGCTCTCCTCCGTCAGCGTCGGCGCGCGCACTGCGGTCGATCGAGTACGCACACGTAGGTGTCCCCTCTCGGCTCGATCGTCCAGACAGTCTGCTCGCCGTTCGAATCGCAGATCAGTTCGTTGCCGTCCCCAGTGCACAGCGGCACCTCCGAGTCCTCTCTGTGGCCCACGATGCTATATGCGCCGTCGGACACGAGCGACACGGCCCACTGCACAGGTCATGTGAAGTTGGTCTACAAATGGCAACGACGACACATGAGACGCACCTTTTGGGAATCGCTGACCGAATCCAATTTGCGCACGGCTACCATGCTGTCCTCGTCTTGCGGACACGTGAGATACAAATCGGCAATCTGGCTCTTGATGCGAAACGTGCCATCCGGGATGCCCGACGACGACGATCCGACTGCAGCCTGTACGAGCTGAGCGCGGTGGTTGGACAGCGTGACCGCTTTTGTCAATTCTTCTGACGTTGGCTGTGGTCAGAACAGGCGTGGCAAGCGAGGGGCAACGCACCAATGCGCGTTTCCAGCGCACGGATTTCGCCCCGGAGGGACTCGATCCCGGGTTGGGATTGGGATTGGGATTGGGGTTGGGGTTGGGGTTGCTGCAACACCCCCTGGCGACCGAGATAGTGTATGGGAATGATGTTGTTGAGATTTCGGAGGGTGACGACCCCGTTCTCGCCACCGGTCGCGATATAGTTGTTGTCGGACGAGAGCGCGATCGACCACAGTCGAGGATTGCGTGGGTGATCAAAGACGGGTCCGAACCGCTCCGTCGTGGACGTGTCCCACAGCGAGAGCGAGCGTCCGACGAAAGCAGCGACGAACCGGCCATTTCTGGGCAGTGCAATCGAGACAAAGGAATTCTCCGTATCCCCGGGGATCGTCCATTCGGAGATGAAGGTGCCCGTGTCGACAAAGATCTGCCTGATCACGGCGTCGGAGCATATGACAAAGATGCGCCGCGAGTCGCTCGACCAGGCAATGGGATTGGTGGAATGCGTTCGGATGGAGACCGCTCTGAGAAACTCGCCATTGTCCGCGTTGTAGATTCGGAGGTCGCGCACGAGCGAGACAGTGGCGAGGTAGTTGCCGTCTGGAGAAAACTTGACCGCGACCACGTGTTTGTCGTGTCGAAGCGGACCGACGAGGCGTATGCCGGTCGCGATGTCCCAGATGTACACCGTGTTGTCGATCGAGCCCGTCGCGAACCGGGTCGAGTCTGGAGAGACGTCGACGGAACGCACCCAATTCGTGTGTTCGTCCACCGTGAAGGCGCTCTGGTGGGTGGTTCGGTTCCACACGGTGGCCACCTTTTCCTCGCCGCTGACGATCCATCTGCGATCGCCGGACAACGCCAACGACTGGATCCCGCTAGCCGCTCTGAACGGCTGACCAACCTCCCTGCCGTCGTCGACACGCCACTGTCGAATCGTGCCATCCTCTGCGCCGGTGAGGATGTGCCTGCCATCCTCCAAGAAAACGAGTGACCATACGGCGCTCCGTCCATCGATCTCAATCGTTCTCGTGTTGTCTGGGTCAAGGGTTAGCTGCCAGTCGGGCACCCACGCCAGCCACTCACTCATCGTGTCGCGTTAGTCCTGGAAGAAGAAGAAGAAAAAAAACCGAATTGCGTGTTCTCCAAGATGACAAAAGAGAAAGAAACTGGCGGCCAGTGCGCACCCATGGCTGGTGTGAAAACGGTATTATAAGCCTCGGAGAGCACACAGGTGCCGTCGCCGGATCATTGGCATATGTGGTTGAGTCAGCGCTGTGTCACCGCCGTTCCTGGAAAGAGGGACAGACCTCCCCCGGGCGAACGGAATCTGAGACACAGCATTTCAGTCATGAGCCACGTTCGAACACAGCGGGTGCGCACGCCGACGCCGCAGAGACGGGCGTACACACAGGTTTCATGATGGAAAACGCCGTGTCGGAGGCAACACAGGTGGCCGGATGGAAAGCGCGGTGGTCAGTCCGACGTCGGTCTCTGTCGCAGTCACATGGCATATGACACCTTGCGTGGGAATGGACGCGCTACAGCTGTGGGCTCGTCCAGTCCACTCCTCGAGGGCGGAGTCCCCCAGAGAGGTGCGGGGCCTCGTAGGTAGTATTGTTCATTGTCCACCACCACACCGCTCGGTATCGGTCTTGCTCTTGTCGGAGCTTACGCCTCTCCGCTATGATGTCAGCCCAACAGTAAACCCGAACGCAGCAAGCCCATCAGCCTATCCGTCCGTCAATGTCTCTGGCTCAGGCTGTGTTTTCGTCAAGCCGCGCTCTCGCTCCACGCCGCAGCCGTGGGAACATGCCCGGACGTGCCCGGCCCCTTGGTTGCCAAGCGCGCGACTGACTACAGCGCAATCAGTCACAAGGCGTTTACATAGAGCCTGCTGATCACCAATCGTGTTCACGGTCTCTTGGCGATCCTCAACAGCAGGGGTCGAGACGTATCCGCAGCGCATCAGCGCTTATCTCTTCCATGGAAGGCGATGCGGCGCAGAGAAGGCAAGAGCGCGGTCCCGTAAGATAATGATCAGTCCGCGGAGAATACATACCAGGCACGAATACATCTGGCGTGTCGACGACAGCCAAGAATTGTTCGTCGCTCGGGACCTCCGCTGCTGTCGGTCCGCAAAGGCATAGCCACCCCGATACTATGCTAATCTACCTGAACTGCACTCGCGGCAGTTCATCCGAGCACGAGCGTTCGGAAGGCCAAGCCTGAGGTTAACTTGACTTGACATGCAGTGACGCCCGACGTCTGTGTACCTCGGTATCGTCTTGGTTCACCGGACGAAGCTATGACATCTAAATTTGGAGTACATGTGCCCCTAGGATAGCCTCGGCCCCACCCCTCGGAACTCCGTCTGGATGACACTTTCCAGATGTGGTGTCCCGGTCGGCTCGTTCCCCTGAGTCAGCCAAACCACACAGCGGCCCCACCAATATATATACATGACCCACAGCACCTCATACAACAGGTGCGCGCGTGCTTATCGGTTTGAACCTCCCATGACGCCACGGTTCCATTCATCGTGAGTGGAGAATCCTTTGCTAGCGGCATAGCGGCCCCTTTCGAAGAATCAATTAATCGTGGGCGCCATTCAACGAAAACCTACACTGTTCTTTGGACTTCAATATCATGCTTTTGAATAGGAAGCCTGAGGTGCTTTCGAAGCGTTCCATTCAACGGTGTGGCATCATATCCGGATATCGTTGCGGTCCGACGCAGGCGAGAGAAGATGGATGAGGGTGAGTAGTCGGGCGAGGGCGTGAAAGCAGCCTCGGGCCCCCAACGAGGGGAAGAGCGCGCTCATGAGGCATAACGGCCAGCTGCCCTTGACGCCCAACGGAGATAC
>JBBPMG010001049.1:0-10031 GCA_038090195.1 Boletellus deceptivus | reverse complement strand
GTATGATCAAGAGTTATTGGCGGTGATCCAAGCATTGGGAGAATGGCAGAACTACCTCACTGGAACACAACATCTGGTGACTGTTCTGACAGATCACAAGAACCTCACCTATTTCCACCAGCCTCAGAAGCTGTCTCAACGACAAGCACAATGGATGTTATTCCTTCAAGACTTTGACCTTGCCTTCAAACATGTCCCTGGAACAGGCATGGCACCGGCCAATGCTCTCTCTCACTCCTTGAATGAAGATATGGACTCTGACAATAAGGACATCACCCTCCTTCCTGAAGAACAATTCATCCATGCCATAGACCCTGCTCTCCAGGACAAGATCGTCCAGTCTACCTCCTCCGACCCCTTTGTTATTGACGCACTCGCGGCCTTGGCCAATGATAGATCCATTCTCCCTCACATCTCTTGTGCCAACTGGCATTTTGACACCAGGTCACTTTACTTTAAAGGATGCCTTTACATCCTGGAATCTGCATGGCAGGATTTAGTTCACTCCATCCATACTTTGGGAACTGGAGGACATGCTGGCTTTCTCTGTCTCTTACACCTGTTGCAGCATGACTATTGGTAGCCAGGACTCTCTGGTTTCATGTGAATATACATCTCTGGTTGTGCCACCTGTCAGGTGTTGAAAGTTCTCACACACCCAACTGTTCTCTCAGCTAATCCCATTATCAGCACCACCACCTGTCCCTTTCAGTCTATCTCTGTTGATCTCATCACTGATCTTCCCCTATCTGCTGGTTTTGACTCCATCATGGTTGTGGTCAACCATGGCCTTACAAAGGGGGTAATTTTCACCCCTTGTACCAAAAACATCAACACAAAAGGCATTGCCTCCCTCTTTTTTCATAAAGTTTTCTCCCAGTTCGGATTGCATGACAAGTGTATCTCTGACAGGGGCCCACAATTTGCCTCTGCCTTTGCCAGAGAACTCGCCAGACTCCTCAAATACAATATTGCCCTTTCCACTGCCTACCACCCACAAACTGACAGAGAAACAGAACACATAAACCAAGAACTGGAAACCTATCTTCACATCTTTTGTCAGGGTAACCCCCATGTTTGGTCTGATCTCCTACCCATGGCCAAATTCTCCCACAACTCAGCTGCCCATTCCATCACCAAACAAATCCCATTCTCCCTCATGATGGGCTACAAACCTCATGCCTACCCCTCTCTTGGAAAAATGTTACTCTCTGCCCTGGAAGAACACCTTACACTACTAAAAAGGGCCCAGGAGGAAGTGCAGCAGGCCCATCATGTTGCTAGACAATGGATGACAGAATAGATCCAATCAAAATTCAAACCTTGGAAGGCAGGTGATAAGGTATGGCTGGACAACCACAATCTCCAAATGCAGTACGCCTCTTGCAAACTAGCACCCTAATGGGAAGGCCTGTTTGAAATAGAAAGGGTTATCTCCCCTGTGGTCTACCAATTGTGGCTTCCTCCCACCTGGAAGGTACATCCCATATTCCATACCTCCTTACTTTCTCCATATCAAGAGACTGCAGAGCATGGCCCCAATTTCATCAATCTGCCACCCAATGTCATTGCAGGAGAGGACCAGTATGAGGTCCAACAAATCCTAAGTCATTGAGGCACCACTGGCTGAAGGCAATACCTTGTCTCCTGGAAAGGGTATTCTGCAGCAGAAAACACATGAGAACCAGAATGGAACCTAACAGGGGCATGCCAACTACTAAATGCATATAAGGCTGCTCATCTCAAAGATTTCTCCTCAACCGGATGACAAAGACACCTCAGCTGAGAAAGAATACCCTACAATATAAATAGCTACAATGTCTCCCTTCCCAGTTCTTCCAACCTCCACTTTTGTTCTTCTTGTCCTCTATTTTGCCTTCATTTTTCTCCCCCTTCTTCTCTTGGGTCTCTGCATCTGGGACTTCCACTGGCACATTATCAGCCTCAGAAACAACATGCGATATGCCATCACCATAGCCATCCCCTCTCATCCCTTACCACCCAATGGATTAGACCTCTCCAATCCTATCCCATTGCAAGAATTGCCCAGGGTCACCTGGACCTGGGGCTTTTCAGTGACATTTCCCAGGGAGGACTCCACTAACAGGGGCTGGACAGGCAATGCCAATCCAGGGTGGTGAGTCTGAAGACACAGTCCATGCCTTTTTTGAACTATTTGCATTCCAAAGAAATCCTGATTCATTTCCTTCTTTTAGACAAGAAACCCTTAGTTCCATCCCTTTTCAACTTTACCCTTCCAATTTAACTTTCTCCCCTATCACTTTCATACCCTCTTTCTCTCCAACTGCCAAACTCTGAATCTAGAATGGCAGAACCATCTGTTCTCCCTTCTTTAGAAGATCGACCATTACTCTGCCTAGACCGACTCTCCAACTCCCATGTGATGGGCTTCATTTTCAATCTTTTGGACTCCTCAGATGCTATGTTTGCTCTGGAACAAGTGATTCATCGAGAAAGTGACATTTTTCTTCCTCTTTTACTTAGACTTTACTCCTTCTACGTTCATTCGCAAAGGCTCACTGTGGACTTGTTAGCCTCCTCCCGTACCATCGAGGAATTGGGACTTCCCTATCAAATAACCACCAGCAACAGCCTCCACCACCTTGGCAGAGCCCACACCACCCTCTTTGAACTATTTGAAGCAGCAGGATTAATATCATTGATCTATCACCTTCCCAAGAATGTCTACCTTCCTATTCTATGAATCCAATTGGCCCTCCTCTCCAACAATGAATATTGAGAGTACTACTGGCAGGACAATTTCCCCCATGAGGTGGACCAGACTGGACACTCCAAACACAGCCTCCCAAATCCTGTCCTACCATACCCAGTATCACTGCAACCCTTACCCATTCTGCTGCCGGCAATCCACTTCGCCACTCTCATCCCTTCCACCCTGCTGTCTGACCCCATTCCTGCAGCACAGGTACCTCCCAGACCACACAGAAGCCGATCTACCTGTGTCAGAACTCTTAGGATCTGAATGGGACAGACTTCAGACAGTGAGGTGGGGAATCAGACCAGTGAAGACGATTCACCAACCATTACCCTGGTGTGCAGGAGGAGAGTGGTGTGTCACTGTTGTGGATCACTCAACCACTACCAAGTCGACTACGTCTACTATTCCTGTCCATTCTGCCACACCACTGCTCTAGGACATCCACAATATGCTTGTCCCCTCCATCTTTGTACCATGTGCAGGAGATCAGGACACATGGCAATAGCCTGTACTCAGACTACCCCATACAATGGAGCCCTGACTACCTCACGAACTCCCCTAGATGGACCACCTACCCCTTCATCTGTCTCCTCTGAGGAATTCTGAGTCAGAGTCTCAGAGCTACATAGAGGGTAATGTTACAGTATGATATGGACTTACCCAGTCTATGACCTCATTTGCTGGCTCCTCTAGCTTATCAGTATTCCCATCTGACTACATAGACAATTCTCTCCCTCCTCTAAACTCCTTAGATGTGGTAATCCCCCTCAATAAGGAAACCCTACTGCTGTACCTCAATCTGTTAACCATCCTGTGAGCTCACCTTCTTTATTTGTACTATAGTCATTACACTTCCACATCCAGATGTTACCACTCCCACAGCGCATCTCTCATCACGCCGTGTTTCCCCAACTCCCATATTGAGTAACTCCAACTACTATAGGCAGTACTATTGCATCCAGTTGGTACAGCAATGCTCAAGTATTTATACAAGTCCATGTACCATACTTTCCCCCAGCTAGTTCTACACAATCTATGTATAGTTGCTAGTCATCCACAAGTCCCTCCATGAAAGGATAGTGAGAACCGGATCTCTATTAGTCTTGCACTACTATTGAAGTGTGCTCAACAGCTAGGACTATGCGTACATGTAACAACCCTCCTACCTCCCACATCATTGCCTATGGAGACAACTCTGGCATTGTTGAGGGTTGGTGGAATAGCAGCACTACAACACTGATACCAACTACATTTTCCAACGCATCCATGATTTCCTCACTCAAGCCAATCACATTCACTACATCCAGTCCAGCTACATACCCAGTGGACAGAATCCAGCTGACAGACCATCCAGAGACATCTTCCTCCCCTAGTCTCTCCTCCTTCCACACTTTAACATATCTCACCAACTTCAGCCTTTCCTCACCAACATCAAAGACTTATCTCCTGATCACTTCTTCACCTCCCTTACACACCTTCCCTTCCCTCAGAGCCACAGCCAGCATACCAACAACTACCTTGACACTCATGAAGAAGACAAGTCCATCTACTATGAACTCTTCTCCTAAGTATCTCGCAGGTCCTTGCTTTGATGCCCCACTGTTATGCATATGCATAGTCCTAGCTGTCGAGCACGCTTCGATAGTAGTGTGAGACTAATAGAAATCCTAGCCTCACTATCCCTTCGTGAAGGGAGTCATGGAATGACTAGAAACTACATGTAGATTGTGTAGAACTAGCTGGGGAGAAGTACTGTACATGGACTTGTATAAATACTCGAGCATTGCTGTACCAACTGGATGTGGTAGTACCACCTATAGTAGTTGGAGTTACTCGATATGGGAGTTGGAGAAACGTGGCGTGATGAGAGACACGTCGTGGGAGTGGTAACATCCAAATGTGGAAGTGTAACAGTAGAAGTACAAATAAGGAAGGCGAGCTCACAGGATGCTTAACAGATTGAGGTATAATGGCAGGGTTTCCTCATTGAGAGGGATTACCACATCTAATGGGTTCTGGGATGGAAGCAAGTTGTCCACATAGTCCAACGGGAAGGTGGTGGAGAGGGATAAGTTAGAGAATGTGGCCGCAGACTGGGTAAGCCCATAGTGTACCATAACATTACCCCTGGTGTAGGTCTGAGACGCCGACTCAGAAACCCTCAGAGGAGACGGACGAAGGGGTAGATGGTTCCTCCCAAGGTGCCTGCGCATTGGAGGTGTTTCCATGGTAAGGGTTTGGTTGGGTGCAGGCGGCGGCCACATATCCAGATCCTCCGCATGAGGTGCAGAGGTGGAGGGGGCAAGCGTATTGTGGATGTCCCGGAGCAGTGGTGTGGCAAAATGGACAGGAGTAGTAAATGCAGTCAACTTGATAGTGATTGAGTGATCTGCAGTGATGGCAGGCTGCCCTCTTTCTACGTGCTGGAGTGATGGTCAGTGAATCATCCTTATTGGTCCCGTCCCTTGTCTTGCTGTCTGTGGTCTGTTCCAATCTGATCCTAAGAGCTCTGGCTTGGGTGGATCTGCTTCTGCGTGGTCAGGGAGGTATCTGTGTTGTGGAATCAGGGTCGGGCAGCGGAGTGGTCAGGACGACAGTGATGAAGTTGATTGCCGGCAGCAGAATGGGTACAGGTTGCGGTGATACCGGGTGTGATAAGACAGGAACTGGAGAGCTGATTCCGGAGTGTCCAGTCTGGTCCATCTCACCGAGGGGTCGTTCCCACCAGTAGTATTCGTGGTACTCGTTGTCTGAGAGGAGGGCCAAACGAATTCGAAGAATGGGGAGGTAGACATCCTCAGGGAGTCGATAGATCAGTGGTATGAGTCCCATGGCTTCAAATAGTTCAAAGAGGGTGGTGCATGCCCTTCCAAGGTGATGAAGACTATTTGCGGTAGAGATGTGATGGGGGAGACCCAATTCCTCGATTGTGTGAGAAGAAGCTAATAGATCTATGGTGAGCTGCCGAGAATGAATGTAGAACGAATACAGTCGAAGAAGTAAAGGAAGAAAAATGTCATTTTCTCAGCGAATGACTTGTTCCAAGGCGAATATGGCGTCAGGAGAGTCTAGGAGGTCAAAGATGAATCCCATCACGTGGGAATCTGTGAGGCAATCCAGGCAAAGCAAGGGACAGTCTTCTAAAGACAGGGGAACAACAGGGTCTGCCATTCTAAATTTGGAGTTTGGCAGTGGGAAGAAAGGAGGGAGTATAGGTGATTTTCTGAAAGACTAATTGTGAAGGGTGAAGAAAGAAAGGGATGAAATAGAAAGTGCCTGCTCTAGTGGAGGCAAATTGGGTTTCGAAATATCAATCGGAAAGGGAAGAAAATAATTTGTGATAGGCGCGGGCTGCGTCTTCGGACTCACCACCCTGGATTGGTGTTGCCGGTCCAGCCCCCATTGGTGGAGTCCTCCCCGGGAAACGTCACAGAGAAACTCCAAGTCCACGTGGCCCAGGGTAACTCCTGTGGCTGAGTAGGGTCTGGGAGGTCATGGTCAGCAGGAGGGGCTGGTTGCGGCAGAGCGGAGATGGTGATGGCGTATCGCACATCATTCCAAAGACTGATAATGTGTCGGTGGGAGTCCCAGATGCAGAGGCTCAAAAGAAAAAGAGGGAAGAAAATAAAGGCGAAATAGAGGGTGAGGAGTACGAATGTGGGGGTTGGAAGAGCGGGGAAAGAGAACATCGTAGCTATTTGTATCGTAGGGGGTTGTTCTTTCAGCTGGAGTTTCTTTATTGGCTGGTTGGGAGAAAATCCTTGGGATGGGCTGCTTTATATGCATTTAGTAGTTGTCGTGCCCCGATTAGGTTCTATTCCAGTTCCCAAGTGTTTTCTGCTGTGGAATATCCCTTCCAGGAAACTAGGTATTGCCTTCAGCTGACAGTGCCTCGATGACTTAGGATCTGTTGGACCTCATACTGGTCTTCTCCTGTGATGACATTGGGTGGTGGATTGATGAAATTGGGACCATGTTCTGCAGTCTCTCGATATGGGGAGAGTAAGGAGGCGTGGAACACAGGGTGTATCTTCCAGGTGGGAGGAAGCTGCAATTGGTAGACCACAGGGGAGATTACCCTTTCTATCTCAAACAGTCCTTCCCATCGGGGTGCCAGCTTGTGAGAGGCGTACTGCATTTGGAGATTTTTGTTATCTAGCCAGACCTTATCACCAACTTTCCAAGGTTTGAATTTTGATCAGACCTGCACTGCCATCTGTTGCCTGGCTATATGATGGGCATACTGCGCTTCTTCCTGAGCTCTTTTTAGTAGAGTGAGTCATTCTTCCAGAGCAGGGAGGAACATTTTCCCCAGAGAGGGGTAAGCACGAGGTTCGTATCCCATCATGAGAGAAAATGGGGTCTGTTTGGTGATGGAATGCACAGCGGCATTGTGAGAGAATTCAGCCATGGGTAGAAGTTTGGGCCATGCATAAGGGTTGCCTTGACAAAAGATGCGCAGATATGTTTCTAATTCCTGGTTTACTCGTTCTGTCTCTCCATCAGTTTGTGGATGATACGCAGTGGAAAGGGCAACGTCATATTCTAGGAGTCATGCGAGTTCTCTGGCAAAGGCTGATGCAAATTGAGGTCCTTGGTCAGAGATGCATTTGTCATGTAGACTGAATCGGGGGAAGACTTTCTGGAAAAAGAGCGAGGCTATGCCCTTTGCGTCGATGTTTTTGGTACAAGGGGTGAAAATTACCCCCTTTGTGAGACTGTGGTTGACCATGACCATGATGGAGTCGAATCTGGCAGATAGGGGGAGATCGGTAATGAGATCAACAGAGACAGACTGAAATGGATGAGTGGCGGTGCTGGTAATGGGGTTTGCTGGGGGGATTGTTGGGTGTGTGAGAATTTTCGAGGCCTGGCATGTGGCACAACTGGAGATGTATTTTCGCACGAAACCAGAGAGCCCCGGCCACCAATAGTCATGCTGCAACAGGTGTAAGAGTCAGAAAAAGCTGGCATGTCTCCCAGCACCAGAAGTATGGATGGAGTGAATGAGATCCCATTGAGTGGGTTCTGGGATATAGAGCCGTCCTCGATAGTAGAGTGATCTGTCGTTGAAATGTCAGTCTGAAGGAGGGATGCGAGGAATGATAGATTTGTCCTCGGCCAATGCTGCAAGTGCATCAACAACAAAAGGGTCAGAAGAAGTGGACTGGACGATCTTTTCCTGAAGGGCCAGATCAATGGTACGGACAAAGTGTTCTGTAGAGAGAAGGGTTACATCTTTGTTGTCGGATTCGGTAAGTGCGTCAGGGGTGTGGGAAAGGGCATCGGTGGGTGCCATCCCTGACCCAGGGACGTGTTTGAATATGAAATCGAAATCCTGTAAGAACAGCATCCAATGCGCTTGCTGTTGAGACAGTTTGTAGGGTTGGCAGAAATAGGTGAGGTTCTTGTGGTCGGTAAGAATAGTCACCTGATGGTGTGTTCCAGTGAGGTAGTTTCGCCATTCCTCCAAAGCTCGAATTACTGCGAGCAATTCCTGGTCATAGATATCATAATTACATTCTTCCAGGGAAAAAGTTTTCGAGAAGTAAGTGGTTGGGTGGAGATCCCCATTGGTGTCTTTCTGCATTAATATGGCTCCACACGCAACCAACAAGGTGTCAGTCATGACAAAAAAGGGGTGTTCGACTTTGGAGAGTTGGAGGACAGGTCGGGTGCAGAAAGCTTTTTTCAGAGTTCGGAAAGCTTCCTGACATGATTCCATCCAGGCCCAGGTGGCTCCTTTCTTAGTTAGGTCATGAAGGGGTCTACAAACTGTGGAGAAGTTGGGGATGAATTTCCGATAGAAATTACAGAACCCCAGGAAAGATCAGATGGCCTTTACAGATTGTGGAGGGGTCCACTCTTGAATGGCTTTCAATTTAACCAGATCTAAGGTGATATGCCCTGGGCAGATGATCATTCCCAGATATTTGACTTCTGTGACATCGAAAAAGCATTTGGTGAGTTTGAGGAATAGTTTGTGTTCCCTCATTCTGTGCAGTACCCAACGTGTTTGTTGGTGATGGAGTTCCAGATCTCCATTTGTGTGGATAATAAGGTCATCCATATAGATCAGCAGCCACCCTTCCATAACCATATCCTGAAAGATGTTGTCCATCAAGGCTTGGAATGTGGGAGGGGAATTGCAAAGCCTGAAGAACATCACCGTTGGTTCAAAAAGGCCGAATGGAGTGATGAATGCAGCTTTCCATTTGTCCCCCTCTTTGATCCTTACATTGTTGTACCCCCATCGTACATTGAATTTGGTGAAGATTGTGGAGTTCTTTAACTGATCGATTAACTCCAAGATCAGAGGGAGGGGGTAAGCGTTTTTGATGGTGTGTTGGTTGAGATAGTGATAGTCTTGGCAGGGGTGCAGTCCTCCATCTTTTTTTGACACAAAAAAGAAGGGGGAGGCTTGTGGTGATTTGGAAGGTCATATTTTTCCGGATGTGAGGTGTTCGTCTATGAAATCCCTACATGCAGCCAGTTCTTTTGGATTCAATGGGTATGCCTTGGCCACCTTGGGTAAGAAGTCACGTGTGACATCTATAGCATGGTCATAGGGTCATTTTGGAGGCAATTCTCCTTTCGTGGGTTCCCCAAATACATCCTCATATTGTTGGAACTCCGCGGGTAACTTGGAGCTTGCTGTGTTCGCCCTTTGTGCTAACTCAGTGGAGAGGGTAGTTCTGGCAATAGAGAGGTGGTCCAATTCTAGATACCTCATAAGGTACCATTGTTCAATAGGGTCCGTTCGTTGAACTCGG
Organism: Boletellus deceptivus; assembly: GCA_038090195.1. Classification (NCBI taxonomy): domain Eukaryota; kingdom Fungi; phylum Basidiomycota; class Agaricomycetes; order Boletales; family Boletaceae; genus Boletellus; species Boletellus deceptivus. The sequence continues at coordinate 518 of JBBPMG010001049.1, read as the reverse complement.
ATTGTCGGAATGGAAACTACGCTAGTTTCCCAATTGATGCATGGATTTACCTCCTGTAGCCAGGTAATCCCGAGGATTAACTGCTCCTTTCCACAGTCAATGACCAGAAAATTTCTTGGTTCTTCTTGTTCTGTGATGTGGAGGGTGAGAGTGACCGAATGCCGAATGAGGCCTCCCTGGTTGTTTGATCCATCCGCGTTATTTGCAATAAAGGGTTGTGGAAGTCTGTTCATTTTCCACCCGTTTGCTCAAACAAGATGTTTGTGGATGAAACATCCCATAGCCCCGCTGTCGATAAGGGCTTTTACGTCAATGGATTTTTGTGTGTCTGATTCATACAATTGAACTGGGAGTTTTATTGCTCTGGAGTTTGTTCCTAGTACAAAGATGGGCACGAGATCTATAAGAGGCATAGCCATTGATTCTACCCCCCTTTTTAAAAATCCTGTTCGATCGTGGTTGCGTGGACCTCTTGTTCTTCTTCAGGGGTTGTGCAGACTTTTAGAATTCTGAGAAGT
>JBBPMG010001048.1:0-10035 GCA_038090195.1 Boletellus deceptivus | reverse complement strand
GTACCCATAGCCCAGACACATGTTCTCCTCATGTACCTCCTACCTGATTGGTACCAGATATCTATAGATATAGTGTACACTGATGTAAACAGTAGGATAGTATATAAGGGACACCCTCAACTCGCTGGAGGACCCAGTCTTGTCCTCCTTGAGCTTGCCTGCTCAGACTAAGCACTTGACTCCTTGACCTAACAACACAAGGTTACCAGCTTGGCCTGGTAAGCAGTTGTTTCAAGTACCATGAGTCTGACTAGTAAGTTGGATAGTGAGACCTGGATCTTGATTAGTCTTGCACCACTACAGAAGGTGTGCTTGACAGCTAGGAACTACATGTATGCATAACAGTATGAGGTTGATTTGTGCAGAAGTTGCATAGGTAGGTCTCAATTTCCTGGTTAGTTTGTTCAGTTTGACCATTAGTTTGAAGGTGGTATGCAGTGGAGAGGCAAACATCATAATGGAGTAGATGAGCAAGTTCTCTAGCAAAAGTAAACACAAACTGTGGACCACAATCAGAGATAATGGATTCATGAAGGCCAAACCATTTGAGCACATTGTTGAAAAAGAGAAGAGCTACTTCTGTGGCATCAATGGTTTTTATACAAGAGATTAAAATGATCCCCTTCATAAGGCCATGGTTGACCATGACCAATAAGCTGTCAAAGCCCAAAGAAAGGGGGAAGTAAGTGATAAGGTTCATAGAAAGCTGTTTAAAGGAGAGAATGGAGAAGGGCATAGGTGAGAGAGGGGGAATGATGGGATGCATGTTGACTTTGGATTGTTGGCAAAGAGCACAACCAGCAATAAAATGCTTGACAAAGGTGGCAAGGCCAGGCTACCAGAATTCATGTTTCAGGATCATTTTGGTGTGGAAAATGCATATATGTCCCAAAGTAGGGGATTTGTGGATAGAACAAAGGAGGGAGGAGTGAGAAGTAGGAGGAACATACATACAACCTTGAAAGTAAAGATTGCCATTGTCAAAAGACCAATCATTGAGAGTGGAGTGAGGAAAGAGGGGAGAGTCAGCCTAGAGGCCTTGGAGGCATGAAGAACAAGTGGGTTGGAGGAGGAGGAACAGATGTTATTAGCAAGAGTGAGGTCAAGAGCAGAGATGACAAGTGGGTCAGTGACAATGGAGGTGTCAGCATTGTCAAGAGTAGTGTCACTATGATCCTTGCAGGAGAGAGTATCAGTGGGGACCATGTGTGTTCTCAGAGTGATCTTTCATACAAGAGAGACCAGTGGGCCTGGCAGCAGGAAATTTTCCAAGGGTCTTTGAGATAAGAAAAGTGTTTATGATCAGTGATGATGGTGACTGGATGAGGGATGCCTCGAAGATAGTAGTGCCATTCTTGGAGTGCAAGGATGACAGCAAGGAGTTCCTGATCATAAATGTCATAATTGCACTTAGTGGGGGAGAAGGTCTTTGAGAAGTAAACACAAGGATGGGAATCACCATTTGTATCAATCTGAGAGAGAACAGCACCAGCAGTGAGGAGCAAGGTATCAGTCATGAGAAAAAAGGGGCAAGAGGTGTCAGAAAAAGCAAGGACAGGAGTAGAGGAGAAACAGGATTTAAGAGTGTCAAAGGCATGTTGTTGAGGTGGGGTTCAAAGCCAGGTGTTGTGTGTACATGTAGCCCTAGCTGTTGAGCACACTTCAATAGTAGTATGAGACTAATAGAGACTTGGTCTCACTATCCTTCCCACAGGTTGGACTCATGGATGACTAGCAACTACACATAGATTGCATAGAACTAGCTAGGGACCGATACAGTACATGGACTCATATAAATACCTGAGCAGAGCTGTACCAACTGGATGTGGTAGTACCACCTATAGTAGTTGGAGTTACTCAATATGGGAATTGGGGAGACATGACACAGCAAGAGATGTGTTGTGGGAGGCATGATGTCTGAATGAGGAAGTGTAACTATATAGTACAAAAGGGGAAGCATAGCTCACAGAATTGAAAGCAGATCCAAATACAGCAGCAATGTGTCCATGATGAGAGACATTACTGTGTCTGAGAGACTGAGGAAAGGAGCTGAGTCATCAGTGTATGGGGATTCATGGAGGAACAATCTTGTTGGGTTGGTGAGCCCATAAGGAATTGTAACAATACTCCCATCATAGATCTGAGATGCCATCTCAGAGTATCTCAGTGAAGATGGACGACGGAGAAGATGGTCTATCCAGGAGATCATGGGAGTCAGTTGGTATACTGTTGTATGCAGTTGTTTGAGTACAAGCTGTGGCCACATGCTCAGATCCCCCACAGGTGATACAAAGTTGGAGGAGACAGGTACAGTATATTGCAGATGTCCTAGAGCAGAGGTGTGACAGAAGGAGCATGTGTAACAGACACAGTCAACTCGATAGTGGTTGAGGGAGCCACAATGGTGGCATGTGGCATGCCTTCTCCATGTTGCAGTGATCATGGGCAAGTCCTCCTCATCAGTCTGGCTTCCCTCATTAGTAGTCTGTCCCAGTCAGGCCCTAAGAGCTTTGGCATGGGTGGATCGGCTTCAGCATGGTCAGACAGATACCTGTGTCATGGGAACAGGGTCAGATGGTGGGGTGGAGGGGATGAGTGTGGCAAAGTTGATTGTCAGCAGTGGAATAGATAGGGGTTCTGGTGATACTGAGTGTGGTATGACAGGAACAGGGGTGCCATGGTTGGGGTATCTGGTCTGGTCCACCTCATTGGGGGTTTGTCCCACCAGTAGTATTCCCAATACTTGTCATCTGAGAGGAGAGCCAGTCTATTCTAAGACTGGAGAGGTATAGGTGCTCCAGGAGTCAATAGATGAGGGGGACCAACCTGGGTGCCTCAAATAGCTCAAAAAGAGTTGTGCAGGCCCTTCCCAAGTGAGTGATGCTGTGGCTAGTGGTAATGTAGTGGAGAGGTCCTAGTTCCTCAATGGTGCAAGAGGAAGCAAGGAGGTCTACAGTTAATCTTCAAGTGTGGATGTAGAAAGAGTAAAGTCAGAGTAGTAATGGGAGGAATATGTCTGCCTCTTGCTGGAAGAGTCATTCTAATGCAAGAACCACATCCAGAGAATATAAAAGATCAAAGATGAATCCCATGACATGTGTGTCAGTGAGGTGATTGAGATGCAACAAGGGACTATCCTCTAATGCAGGGGGAATAGCAGGGTCTGCCATTCTATATCTGTAGTTTGGCAGTGGGGAGGAAAGAAGGTTTGTATAGAAGGTTTCAAAAGGCTAATTGAGAAGGGCAAAGTTGAAAAGGGATTGAAGAAAGGGTACCATATCAAGAAGAAGGAAACAAATCTTGAAAAGAAAATATTTCTGGATTTAAAAGGGCCTTGTCTTCGGACTCACCACCCTGGATTGATGTTGCCAGTCCAATCTATGTTGGCAGAGTCCTCCCCTGGAAATGTCACTGAAAAACCCCAGATCCATGTGGCCCAGCGTAAATCCTGTGGCTGGATGGGGTTGGGGAGTCCAATATCTGATGGTGGTGGTGGTTGTGGAGGAGCAGCTACAGTGATGGTGTAATGCACATCATTCTGAAGGCTGATGATGCATCAATGGGAGTCCCAGATGCAGAGTCCTACAAGAAAAAGGGGAAGAAAAATAAAGGCAAAGTAGAAGAAAAGGAGAATGAAAGCAGGGGTAGGGAGAGCCGGGAAGGAACACATCATAGCCTATAAGTACTACTGGGATGTTCCTTCAGGTGGGGTGTGTTACGGTAAACTACGGGTTGACTCAATCCGCAGCTACATTCGTCAGCGCACACATCGGAGAAATCCTTCCCACGCCATACATAGACGATTCCCTCATTCCTCAGAATGGCCTAGACGCAGAGATCCCTCTCAATGAGGAAACCTTGCTGTTGTACCTTGATTTGCTGTCCATCCTGTGAGCTCGCCTTCCTTATTTGTACTACCATTGTTACACTTCCACATCCGGACGTTACCACTCCCACGGCGCGTCTCTTATCACGCCGCGTTTCCCCAACTACCATATCGAGTAACTCCAACTACCATAGACGGTACTACCACATCTAGTTGGTACAGCAATGCTCGAGTATTTATACGAGTCCATGTACAGTACTTTTCCCCAGCTAGTTCTACGCAATCTACGTGTAGTTGCTAGTCATCCACGAGTCCCTTCGCGAAGGGATAGTGAGGCCAGGATCTCTATTAGTCTCACACTACTATTGAAGTGTGCTCGATAGCTAGGAACTACGCGTACGCGTAACAAAAGAACTAGCTCATCCCTAGACCCCTGCTTTTTAGCAGTAGGGTCCTACCGATCGACAACACGTCGTACCGTGCCCCGAGGGGATCAGACGAAGAACATGAAGAAGTGTTCTACACTGAGGACGAAGGAACTCCGTCTCAGACGAACCAGTCGTTACCATACGAAAACCCATACCAGAGTGCCTCGCCGTTGCGACGCATCGCAGGAAGACCTTCCCCTGCCGCGAACCCATTTGCCAGAAGGAGACGACCTTCCTCCTCGTTATTAGCCCCTGTCCAACCCGCAGAACCAGTTGTGACAACAGCGGAACCGACCGCCCCGTCATCATTACCATCACCACTCATTCGAGTAGAACCAGCAGTATCTGAGATGTCAGACAACGACGAAGAAATGGCAGACGCTACGGCCAACATCACAGACAAAAAAGGGGAGCTATGCGCAGCCCTCCCCGGAGACTTCAGTGGGCAACCAGAGGATGCTGAGAGATGGATCATGTCGATGAACGCATATTTCGCGATCAACGACCACATCTATAAAAAAGACGAACCAGTAATGATCCTTACCTGCCTTAACAAACTTATGAAAGGCAGGGGAGCTGCGTTCGCAGAAAGCTGGTACAACCGAGCCCCCGATTCCACCTACGATGACTTCCTTGCGGCTTTCCGATCAGCCTTTGTCCCCTCAGGACAACAGGAACGAGCACGAAACACCATATATGACCTAAAGCAAAGCGACTTCCCAGATGCTGAAGAAAGAAACACTCCGCAAAGACTTAGACGAGGAAATTTCGATTCATATGCTTCGGAATTCGAACTGCAAGCATATAGGAGTAAATTGGACACAGGACACGATGACATCCTTATCGATGTGTTAAGAAGAGGAGTAGATGGGAAGCTTGCCAACGCTATGGCAACACTCAATCCCCAACCAACCACTTGGAAAGATTGGGTAAAACGAGCCCATGTCTTTGACGAGAACTTCAGAAGGCTAAAAAAGATAAGAGAACGAACCTCTTATCTTCCATTCACTTCCGCGACCAGGAGCACTCCTACAAGGGACCCGAACGCCATGGACATAGATTCTGTCCGACTTTCTCCTACAGAACGAGCAGAGCATATGAAAAACAACAAATGTTTCGTATGCCACCGGGTTGGATGCCGATCTGGTAATCACAAGAAAGGAGGGAAGCCACGACCCACTGGGAATACCTACCGACGACCCTCTGCCACCGTTGCTGCAGTAGAAACGGATGCCTTAGGAGATTTTATCCAACATAGCGATCTCTCTAGGAACGAACTCCTCAGAATCTTGAAAGTCTGCACAACCCCTGAAGAAGAACAGGAGGTCCGTGCAATTTCTGTCGAACCGGATTTTTAGAAAGGAGGGTAGAGTCAATGGCTACACCTCCTATAGATCTCGCACCCATCTTTGTATTAGGAACAAACTCCAGAGCAATCAAACTTCCAGTCCATCTATACAAAGAAGGATCGAAGAAATCCATTGACGTCACCGCCCTGATCGACAGTGGGGCGACCGGGTGTTTTATCCACAAATACCTCGTAAAAGCTAATTCTTGGAAAATGGATCAGCTTCCAAAACCATTCATTGCAAATAATGTAGACGGGTCAGGGAACCAAGGGGGTCTCATCAGGCATTCGGTTACTCTAACTTTACGACTAGCCGAACAAGAAGAAACCAGGACCTTCTTAGTCCTAGATTGTGGGAAAGAACAGTTGATCCTAGGAATCACTTGGCTTCGAGAAACCAATCCGCAAATCAACTGGGAAAATGGGACCGTGTCCATTACACCCAAAAAGCCTAGGGCCGACCCTATCGAGCAACGATATCTTATGAGGTATCTCGAGCTTGACCATCTCGCTATCGCCAGAACCACCTTGTCCACCGAGTTAGCACAACAAGCAAAAACAATCAGCGCCAAACTACCTGAGGAGTTCCAAGAGTATGCAGACGTATTCGGAGAACCAAGTAAAGGAGAATTACCCCCAAAATGACCTTACGACCATGCAATAGAAGTCACACATGACTTCTTACCGAAGGTCGCTAAGGCCTACCCTCTAAACCCTAAAGAGTTGGCCGCATGCAAAGAATTTGTCGATGAACATCTCACTTCCGGAAAGATACGGCCTTCCAAATCACCCCAGGCATCGCCATTCTTCTTTGTCTCCAAAAAAGATGGAGGATTACGCCCCTGTCAAGATTACCGTTATCTCAACCAACACACCGTAAAGAACGCCTACCCTCTCCCCCTGATCTCCGAGCTCTTTGATCAACTAAAAAACTCGAAGATCTTCACTAAGTTTGACATACGCTGGGGGTACAACAACGTCCGCATAAAGGAAGGAGACGAGTGGAAAGCAGCGTTCATCACCCCATTCGGCCTTTTTGAACCAACCGTAATGTTCTTTGGGCTTTGCAACTCCCCCCCTACGTTTCAGGCGTTAATGGATGACATCTTCCGGGACATGGTTGCCGAAGGGTGGCTCTTAATCTATATGGACGACCTTATCATCCATACGGATGGAAACCTGGAACTCCACCACCAACAAACTCGTCGAGTTCTGCAACGAATGCGGGAGCACAAGTTATTCCTCAAACTCACTAAGTGCTTCTTCGATGTCCAGGAAGTGGAGTATTTGGGAATGATCATCCGCCCCGGGCAGATCACTTTAGATCCGGTCAAACTGAAAGCCATTCGGGAATGGACTCCTCCACGATCCGTCAAGGCAGTAAGGTCCTTCTTGGGATTCTGCAACTTTTACCGCAAATTCATCCCCAACTTCTCCGAAATCTGCCGACCTCTCCATGACCTCACCAAGAAAGGATCAGTATGGGATTGGACGAACGCCTGTCATAAAGCCTTTCTAGCCTTACAGGCAGCTTTCTGCACTCGGCCAGTTCTTCTGCTCCCAAAGGTGGAGCACCCATTTTTTGTTATGACTGACGCCTCCCTCGTGGCTTGCGGAGCCGTCCTCATGCAAAAAGATGCTAACGGGGACCTTCACCCCACGGCGTATTTCTCTAAAACCTTTTCCCCGGAGGAGCGGAATTATGACATCTATGATCGGGAACTACTCGCCGTCATCCGCGTGTTGGAGGAATGGCGACACTACCTCACCGGAACGCAACATCGTGTTACAATTCTCACGGATCATAAGAACCTAATATACTTCCACCAACCTCAAAAGCTCTCCTGGCGACAGGCACGCTGGATGTTATTCCTGCAGGACTTCGATCTCTCGTTCCAACATACTCCGGGTTCCAAGATGGCCCCTGCTGATGCCCTGTCTCGAACTACTGAAGGGGCAACAGATTCTGACAATGCGAACGTGACCCTCCTCCCCGAGGAACAGTTTGTCCGTGTCATTGATCTCGCTCTCCAGGAGAAAATCCTTAACTCCACTGTTTCCGACCCCTTGGTCGCCGACGCACTCGCCGCCCTGGCTGAAGATCGATCCATCATCCCACGCGTCCGTCCTGCCGACTGGCGTTTTGATAGCGGCTGCCTGTATTTCCAAGGGTGCCTTTACGTCCCGGAGCCAGCTCGCCGTGATTTGGTTCATTCTGTCCACACTTCCGGTGCCGGGGGACATGCCGGCTTTTTCCGACTCTTACACCTGTTGCAGCGCAACTATTGGTGGCCGGGACTCTCCGGTTTCGTGCAAAAGTACATCTTGGGTTGCGCCACCTGTCAAGCGTCGAAGGTTCTCACACACCCTACAATCCCACCGGCAAATCCCATTGCCAGCACCGCCACCCGCCCATTTCAGTCGATTTCCATCGATCTCATTACCGATCTTCCCCTATCTGCCGGTTTTGATTCTGTCATGGTCGTGGTCGACCACGGCCTTACGAAGGGGGTAATTTTCACCCCTTGTACCAAAAACATCGATGCGAAGGGTATAGCCTCCCTCTTTTTCCAGAAAGTCTTTCCCCGATTCGGCCTACATGATAAGTGCATCTCTGATCGAGGACCCCAATTTGCCTCCGCCTTCGCCAGGGAACTCGCTCGACTGCTCGAATATGACGTAGCCCTCTCTACCGCCTACCACCCACAAACGGATGGAGAAACCGAACGAGTAAATCAAGAACTCGAAACCTATCTCCGCATCTTCTGCCAGGGTAATCCTCACATTTGGGCCGAACTCCTCCCCATGGCCGAATTCTCCCACAACGCCGCAGCACATTCCGTCACTAAACAGACTCCGTTTTCTCTCATGATGGGATATGAACCCCATGCCTACCCCTCTCTCGGAAAAACATTCCTCCCCGCTCTGGAAGAACGACTCACTCTACTAAAACGAGCTCAGGAGGAGGCACAGCATGCCCATCATGTAGCCAGGCAACAAATGGCTGCGCGAGTCCGATCAAAATTCAAACCCTGGAAAGTGGGCGATAGGGTCTGGCTGGACAACAGGAACCTCCAAATGCGGTATGCCTCTCGCAAACTGGCCCCCCGACGGGAAGGACCATTTGAAATAGAACGGGTAATTTCCCCTGTGGTTTACCAATTGAGGCTCCCTCCCACTTGGAAGGTACATCCCGTATTCCACGCCTCTTTACTCTCTCCATATCGAGAGACTGCAGAACACAGCCCCAATTTCATCAATCCGCCACCCGATGTCATCGCAGGAGAAGACCAGTACGAGGTCCAACAAATCCTAAGTCATCGAGGCACGGCCGGCCGAAGGCAATACTTGGTCTCCTGGAAAGGGTATTCCGCAGCTGAGAACACTTGAGAACCGGAACGGAACCTAATTGGGGCACGACGACTACTAAATGCATATAAAGCAGCTCGTCCTAGGGATTTTCCCCCAACCAGCCGACAAAGACATCCCAGCTGAAGGAGGAACCCCCTACGATACAAATACCTACGATGTTCTCCTTCCCCGCTCTCCCAACTCCCGCTTTCGTCCTTCTCATCCTTTACTTTGCCTCCATCTTCTTTCCCCTTTTTCTCTTGGGCCTCTGCGTCTGGGACTCCCACAGGCGCATCATCAGCCTTCGGAACGACGTGCGCTACGCCGTCACCGTATCCACACCACCACAGCCAGCTCCCCCCGCCGACCACGATCTCCCCGATCCAACCCAGCCACAGGAATTACCCCGGGCCACGTGGACTTGGGGTTTTTCGGTGACGTTTCCAGGGGAGGACTCCACCAACGGGGGCTGGACTGGTAACGCCAATCCAGGGTGGTGAGTCTGTAGACGCAGCCCGCGCCCACAACGAATTATTTTCCTCTCTTCCTACCCGATATTTCGAAGTCCATTTCGCCTCCACTAGAGCAGGCACCTTTTATTTCATCCCTTTCGCCCTTCGCCCTTCTCAATTAGTTTTCCAGAACAACCCCTATATCCCTTCTTTCATTCCTACTGCCAAACCCCGAATTTAGAATGGCAGACCCAGTTATTCCCCCTTCCCTAGAAGATCGCCCCCTACTCCATTTAGATCGCCTCACAGATTCCCATGTGATGGGATTTATCTTCGACCTTTTGGACTCCCCTGATGCTGTGTTTGCTTTGGAACAAGTTATTCGACAAGAAAACGACACGTTCCTCCCCTTACTTCTTCGCCTTTATTCTTTCTACATTCATTCACGAAGGCTCACAGTGGATCTCCTAGCCTCTTCACGAACGATCGAGGAATTAGGGTTACCCCATCGAATCTCTTCTGCCAATAGCCTCCATCATCTTGGCCGGGCAAGGACTACCCTCTTTGAGCTCTTTGAAGCGGCAGGGTTAATACCATTGATCTATCGCCTTCCCGAGGATGTCTACCTCC
>JBBPMG010001047.1:0-10042 GCA_038090195.1 Boletellus deceptivus | reverse complement strand
GTACTACCACATCTAGTTGGTACAGCAATGCTCGAGTATTTATACGAGTCCATGTACAGTACTTCTCCCCAGCTAGTTCTACGCAATCTACATGTAGTGATTTAGCCATCCACGAGTCCCTTTGCGAAGGGATAGTGAGACCCGGACCTCTATTAGTCTCGCATTACTATCGAAGTGCGCTCGACAGCTAGGAACTACGCGTACACGTAACAAATACTCATCCAACGCACCCCCCACTCTCTCCTATTTGCTCCACTGCCTCTCGTCCCTTTCAACAGATCTCTTGTGATCTGATTACCGATCTTCCCCTCTCCTCCGGCTTTGACTCTTTGTTGGTCGTGGTCGACCACGGCCTTAGTAAGGGGGTAATTCTCTGCCCCACCAAGAAAACCGCTATTGCCGCCAACATTGCCGCCCTCTTTCACGAAACCGTTTACAAAAGATTCGGTCTCTATGACAAGATTATCTCCAATCGCGGACCGCAATTCGCGTCCTCGTTCGCCAAGGAGCTCGGACGACTCTTAGGCTACAAATTAGCCCTCTCTACCGCGTATCATCCTCAGACGGACGGAGAGACCGAACGAGTCAACCAGGAGATCGAGACATATCTCCGCATCTTTTGTAACGGTAACCCCTCAGCCTGGGCAGAATACATCACCCTTGCCGAGTTCACTCATAATCACTGCCCCCATTCCGTCACAGGGAAATCCCCGTTCTACTTGATGATGGGATATGAACCCCGTCTTTTCCCCACAGTCATCTCCGAAACCTCTATCCCTGCCGTGGAAACCCGCCTTAAGGCCCTCTCCGCAGCACGCGATGAAGCCCTCGCCGCCCACGAACTAGCTTGCCAGACCATGAAGGCCAGGAACTCCAAGGTCTTCACTCCGTTCAAGGTCGGCGACAAGGTATGGCTCGAGGGACAGAATTTAAAACGTTCCCTTCCCAATCCCAAGTTCACTGCCAAACGAGAGGGACCTTTCACAGTCACCGCCGCCCTTTCCCCTATCACGTATCAACTCCGTATCCCTGCCGCATGGAAGATTCATAACGTCTTCCATGCTTCCCTTTTATCTCCATACCATGAGAATCCCGTCTATGGACGGAACTTCCCTGCACTGCCCCCAGATCTTATCAATGACGAAGAACACTTCGAAATCGAAAAGATCATATGTCACTGTGGAGCTCCCTCCCGTCGGAAGTACCTGGTCCGATGGAAGGGATACTCGGCTGAAGAAGACACATGGCTCCCTGAGAGCGAATTCTCTCACGCACGGGCCACTCTTCTGGAGTATAAGAAGTCCCTGCGGTCTAAACCCCGCTCATCCCACTCTTGATCCAGAATCACAATGTCCTCCAACGCCAACTCTGCAGCCCTCTCTTCTTCCACTGTCCCTACTCCCCCATCGTCGCCTCTTCCCTTCCCTCGCCCCACCTATGCCTCTCGCCTTCGTGCTTATGACGACGCTGACCATGAAACCCGTCTCTTCATGTCTTTAATGATCCAGGACCCTCATCTTGCCTCCATCGTCGACCGCATCCTTGAGCCCAATTCCCCTCTTGACGCATTATATAAAGCTTACTTAGATAATTGCTCCATTTATTTGCATCTAGGATATCTTCGTAATATGCATTCCACCCGGGCTAGGCCCGTTTCTATTCCTAACATCCTCGAGTTTCACTGGGCCAACCAACGCGACGCCCTCCTTACCGCCCTTTACCAGCTAGGCATGGACGACTTGCTAAAAGAAGTAGACGCCTACGCGGCAACCTTACAGCCGCCGAACCCTACTCCACCTTCGCGTCTGTCCAACGCCCAGTCTACCATCTTATGCCCCATCACCATTCCTCTCACCGCCATCCAAGCTGAGCTGGCGCACCCTGTCCCTCTATCCCGAACCGAAACCTTGATTACTCCCGAAGGGGTAGTTCATCCCACTTCTCGCCATGTCACGTTCGATGTCACCCCTTCTCCATCATCGTCCCCGCTTAACACTGAAGAAGAGGAAGCTCTAGACCGCGCAGAATGATTGGATCGACCCACGGAACCTCTGCCACCTAGTCATCATCGATACCATCAGGCATGTTTCGAATGTCGCCGTCTAGGTCATATCCGTATCCAATGTGATCTGTATCGCTGCCCCCATTGTCTTCATTTCGCACCCGGTCACACTCAGGCTCGGTGCCCTCTTCATAGGCGAACCCCGGTATCCTCCCCTTCCTCATCCTCTTGACGCTCCAGCCATCGTAGCAGCGCTTCTTCAATGGGCTCAATGGCCGCCAGTCGGTCAGTATCTTCGCCCACTCGTCCCGTCCCTATTCCACCTCCGCGCTCGTGTCCTTTGGAGACCAAGATATCCTCGCCCCCGTATGACTATGACCATGACGATGTATGGGATGACTCCGCCTATGCCAACGTGACAGGTTCCCCCGGGATGTACTCTAGGGATTTCTAGACAGGGTCGTCTCGATCCTAGTAAGGGGGTAATGTTACGTTTCGCCCTCTACTCTCGATGGATACTATTTCTTTTTCCTTTTTCTCACAATAGACGCTGTCGCATCCGCCCAACCAGATGCTTATCCTTTTCCTTGTACGTGTACATCCGATCCCACGGAACACTTGTCATACATGCTTATGCTGTGTCTGATCCAACTCGGACTTCCTTTTCATTTCCGTTTCCTTTCGTCATCTTGTGTACGATACACCCGATCGGGCTCGGACTCCAATTTCCTTTCCTGATTTTCTTTCGTCGTACGATTTCCTTTTTCTTCTTACACACTGCTTGGTCCGTGCGCTTTACTTGCGAGTATATAAGACCCCGCTTTCCGTACCATGTACCCTAAGCTAGTCTTACTCGAATCTTAGCTTCATTACCTCGAACCTCGTCCGACCTCGCCTTCGCTTGGTCGTCCTCGCCCCACTGACCCGGTTGGTTCCCTAGCACCACCGGTACACCGAACCCTTGAGGAGTAGCTAAGCCCTCTCCCTTGCGGCCTCACACTGAACCCGTTTGACTGACTACGTCATCAATACGTGGAAATCCAGAACCACCAACCCACTGTTGAAGCTCTTGAGTCTACGCTCGTCGCTACCCGCGCCAAGCGTAACACCAGTCAAGAGCAGCAGTGAAGGGGGTTCCATTGTTGGTAACGATCTCAGCCAGTCTGCCCCAGCGACATAGGATCTTTTCAAATAGAAATGCGTTGATAGTCTGGCCTGTCTCATTCTTAAGCTTCCACCATTCTGGCCATCCGGTGAGTGAGCAGTGGGCTTGAATGATGTAGGAGTAGCCTTGTGCGGTCAGCATGTGCATAGAGTCAACGTAAGCCTTGTGGAAGAGTGGGGCAGGTGTGACGACCATCGGTGGGATGACCACCTTCTTGACAGAGCACATTTGGCATTGATGGCACGTGCCAACATACCAGGCAACATCCTCGTTGAGGGAGGGCCACCAAAAGCGATCTGAGATGGCGTGTGTGGTGGGATATATTCCTTTGTGACCGAGTTCATCATGCATGGCTCGGAGAGTGTGAACGCAGTCGCTTGCGGGAACAACAAGCTGGTGGCATCCTGTGGCTTCCTTTTGCCAGAGTTGTCCACCTTTGATGAAGTACCGAGTGGCATTTTTGAGGAACTGAGGGTGGCAAGAGTCGGGGACATGGGATGGTATCTTCATAGTTTGAAGAAAGTCTTGGGTGTCATGTAGTGATTGATCTCATTGTGCCATTTTGTCGCTGACTGGGATGCTGTCAGATTCAGGGCTGGTGTGGTCAGACACAGAGAGTACAAGGGCACCCCCTCCACCCACAGGATGTGGAAGCAAAAGAGTACCTGCAAAAAGCTCGCGAGCGACCCAAACAGAGCAACTCAAAAGCTTGTCAAGCCACTCTTCAACATCCATCTCTGACTCATCATGGTCTGTGGCATTGTCATCAGCAGGGTGACAGCATGATAGACAATCTGGCCCTTGGTGGCACAATGCGGGAACATGCTGGAGTGAGAAATCAAAGGTAAGAATTCCAGCAATCCAGCAGTTCATAGCAGTGTTGGGCTGGATGTTGGGATTATTCAGCATCCCTTTGATGTACTTGGCATCGACCTCGACAACAAGACGTTTGAGTCTGATGACCCAAACCTTGATGGCTTTGAGTGTGCGAAAAAGACTGTACAGCTCAAGCTTTGCCTGGGAATACCGGGACTCATGGTCATTCCATGTGATGGAACCAAAACAGGATGGGCAGCGGTGCCCATTCACATTGTCCTGTGAGAGAATGTAGCCAACTGCAACATTGGAAGAGTCAACAGTGAGAGTGACCATTCATCCAGAGGCATAGTCAATAGATTGAATGGCGGAACTGGAAATGACAGCAGCTTTCAAGGCAGCCATGGCAGCATCATGCTCTGCAGTCCAAACAAAAGGCAGAGTCGCGTGTAAGGTTGACAAGTGGACGAGAGACCTTTGCATAGTCCTTGATCCAGATGCACATGGTTCCAGTTGTGCCAAGAAAGCCTTGCACCTCTGTTTGAGTGGTGCATGGACTTGGCTAGTGAGCGATCTTGGAGACCTTTGAAGCATCCAGGGTGCATCCTTTGTAGCTGCAAGTTTGTCTGACAACAACGACCTGTGGCACGCACATAAAAAGTTTGGTAGCAGAGACAGTAGCACCTGCATGCTCAAGACAATGGAGCACACGATTGACATCTTGACAGTGTTCCTAGACGAAATGTTGGATACCGGGGTTGGAAGGTAGTGTTTCATATAACCCGTTGACAAGCTTGTAATGGGAGCATGGACCGAGAACATTGATGTTGTCTTGAAAGTTTGGTGTGATATCTGTTACGCTTGGCACGGGTAGCGACAAGCGTAGACTCAAGAGCTTCGACAATGGTTCAATGGTTTGGGGTGTCTGCGTATTGACAACGTAGTCAGTCAAACGGGTTCAGTGTTAGGCCGCAAGGGAGAGGGCTTAGCTACTCCTCAAGGGTTCGGTGTACCGGCGGTGCTAGGGAACCAGCTGGGTCAGTGTGATGAGGATGACCAAGCGAAGGCAAGGTTGGACGAGGTTCGAGGTGATGAAGCTAAGATTCGAGTAAGACTAGCTTAAGGTACACGGTACAGAAAGCGAGGTCTTATATACTCGTAAGCGGTGCACACAGACCAAGCAGTGCGTAGGAGAGAAAAGGGGATCATACAACAAAAGGGAATCAAGAAAGGAAATCGGAGTCCGAGCCCAATTGGGCGTATCGTACTCAGGATGACAAAAGGAAACAGATATGAAAAGGAAGTCTGAGTTGGATCGGACAAGGCATAAGCACGTATGACAAGGGTTCCGTAGGATCGGATGTACACGTACAAGGAAAAGAATAAGCATCCGGTTGGGCGGATGCGACAACGTCTATCGTGGAAAAAGGAAAAAGAAACAGTGTCTGTCGAGTGTAGAGGGCGAAACGTAACAATATCTATTTCGTCCTGAAGAATAAAGACAACATCATTTTGGAAAATTGCTGGAGAGTCTGTCCAACCCATAGGAAGTGAAGTGAGACGAAAGGTGCCAAGTGATGTCTGGAAGGTCGTGATGTCACACAATTCCTCAGCAAGCGCATGGTGGTCAAAGCCAATGAACAGGTTCATCATGGTGTAGATAGCACAGCCGGCGGATTGCTCAGCAAAGTGATTGACATATGGGAGTGTGGCAGCATCCTTCACAGCGACTGCATTAAGTGGCTGTAAGTTGTGGACAATATGAATTGACCCATTCTTCTTGGCGACGCAGAACCATTTTGACTGGTATGAGCTGTTGGAGGGCTTGTAAATACCAGAAGCAACCTTGGACTTGATGAGGCAGATAACCTCATCATGGATCCCTGGCAGAATAGGTGGCTGGTGATGCATCCATGGCGTATGTTCAATGGTGGGGATGATGACAGGTGGGAAATAGTCATCTCAGAAACATCCTTTTTCAGATTTGTCCCAAGCAAGACCCAGTTCATTGAGGAGCAGGGTGTAAGCAGCAAGTTTCTGTTCCTCAGGCCAAAGAAAAGTGTTATGAAAGATGCCAAGTGCATCAACACGGTCCTGAGTGAGGCAAAGACCTGGCATGAAGGGAGGTGGATGGGCAGACAGGTGAGGCATGGTTGTGAGCGGGTCCTCAGGAAAGCATTGGACAATGCATGCATGTTGTGGCATTGTTGTTGCAACAGGCTTAACATGATTGGCAACCTTCTTGTAGGCAAGGACATGACGGATCAAGTCAAATGTGAAAGTATCACGAAGCTGATATTCAGCAAGCATAGTGAGAGAGAGTGATAATGTCGGAGGGGGAGTAACAAGGACAAGTGAGTCATGGTCGCCACACTTAGGGAATGGTCAGGACCTAGTGGGAACAGTACATGATTCTGACAGCTTGAGCGGGTTATGCACAGTTACAAGTGTGCCATCATTGGTTTCTTGTCAGAGGAGGCGGACCAGCTGTTGCCAAGGTCATCCAAGAAGGAGGCGGTAGGGAGCATTTGGTACGACATAAGCATGAGCCCAAGACTTGATTCCTTGGACATCAAGCTCAAGTATCTCGACGTATCCTTTCATCGGCTGTGCTCCACTGTTGGCAGTTTGCATTATCATGCTCAGATGGTCGTTGATGGGTACACCAAGCTCTCGCCAGATGTCTCCTCGAAGGACAACAAGCTCAGAGCCTTCGTCGAGTAGTCCATACTCTAGGTGGATGCTATTGAGTAAAACAGGAAGTTCCTGGAGTACAGTAGCATGTTCAATTTGTATAGGTGACACTGTGGTCTGCTCAACAGAGAGGGTAGTCATGGTGGTGGAGATATGATGTGTCTTGCAGTAATCCACAGCTTCTTTCTGTAAGTCAGGGCTGATGGCAAAAAGATCAGAAACTGAGAGATTGGGAACAACAGTGCCAAGAATGGCCTGGTGGATGCAATGTGTAGCTTCTAGTGATGCGGCCTTTGACTCATAGGTATATGCTGGTCCTGGCTTTGACTGCGATGGTGGTGCAACAAATGAGGATGGAGTTTTGTCCGCACTTGGTAGCTTTGATGGTATGGCCTGTGGTGTGCTAGTCTGATGAGCTTTTGATCAGGTGATTGCAAGGATGTTAGCTTCCTCATCAGGCAGGTCTGCGATGACAGCTCCAGTGTCAGCACATGCCATTGGCAAGCAATGCAAAAGATAAGCTGGATCTGGTTCAGCAACAACCAGCACATTTGTACTTGCAAGATGAGGTGGGACATCATGTGTGAATTCCGTTCTGACTCTAGGTCCTGGGATCGGAGGCAAGGGCTTTTTATAGAATTCCTCGATGGTTGTTGCCAGTTTTCCAGTTGTGGAATGTTGCTGGATCCAGGAGCCATCAGGAAATGCAAGGTAAGCATTGACCTTGATGATCTATGCAAGATGGATCAGCTCATTGGTAAGAACACAATCACAGAGAAGGTGTGGTCTGTGGCACATATAGCAAAGTAGTGTGGATGCAACTGCAGACATGTGGCTTGCATGACCATGTGACATGGATGGCGGAGTATAGGAGGAATAGGGAGCAGACGGAGCAGGTGGCGGAATGTATAGTGAATGAGAGACAGGTGGAGCATGAGTAGAGAAAGGCCGTGCAAAGGGAGATGGCCAAACTTGAGCAGCCACGGGCACCAAGGATGCAAGGCATGTATAGCACACAGAGTAGGACGGGTCAGCAATGTCCAGAGAGTGCATTCTGCATGCTAAGTCATCAACCGCATCCATATCAATGGGCTATGCAGTGTCAAATGTCACACGGCGAGTGTGGACATCCCATACAGCATTCTCCTTTTGAGTAGATGGCTCATCCTCATCATCAGAGTTGTCTGCAGGATAGAGATCATGGCCAGATTTGGAAACTGCTACTGAGGATGCTCTCATGCCATCCTTGAGTGTCTTGAGACGGACAGCGATCACATTATGGCAATCAGCATCAAATGCATTGTTGGAGAGAACAAAGCAGCCAGCAGTGAGGATGTCCTCATAATTGGCAGGTTCATCACAGGAATAATCTGGGTCCTTCAGCTCAAGGCGGCAATCAATGGATTGACAAACAGAAAGAGGAAGCCCCTGTCAGAAGTAATAGTTGCATTCAAGCAGTGATATCTTTTTGTTGGTGACAAGCCATTCAGTGAGCGGGTGAAACTTCTGGTAATATCTAATCAACTTCATTTCAGTGGATATATCACTGTTGGTGGGAGAGGTGACAACAAGCTCCAGATCACGTCTGGTATACTTGACACCTTTTGCTGCTCCAGAGTACTGGGAAAAAATACTCTTTTTGAACTCGTTGTAATCACAGCTCTTATAGCCTGTGAGTGTGACCCAGAATCACTTAGTACCTTTATCGACGTATCGGACAACAATCTTGCACTTCTCTGCAGCTGTCAGTGTGCAAGAATCTACAAGATCATCGAAATAATTGAAGAACTCCAAGAGTTCTGATGACTCACCACTGAAAGATGGCGCCTTAGCAGCAGTCAGAGCGGGCATGGCGGCAAGGCCCTTGCTGGAGTTGCTAGACATAGTGGGAAGTGCAGGGGGCTATGGAAGTGGCTAGGAGGCAGATGGCGGTGGATTCAGCAGAGTGTTGATGGGGAGCACAGGAGATGATGGAGGTGGTTGAATAGGCAGTAGAGGAGGTGGCGGACTATGAACAGAGAGTGCAGGAGGTGAGGGACTTTGCTGAAAGAGTGCGGGATGGAGCAGGAATGCAGGAGGGGGCAAGCTATGTTGCATGGGTGGCAGTGTACAGGATGTTATTGATCTGCTTGGCATGAAGAGAAGATTTGGTGGAGGAGGTCTAGCATGGATGGGTGTAATGGGGGCAGGCAGGTGACTTGATTCTGTATCGTTATCAGATCCTTGTTCATTCTGGGTAGCTTCGCCCAATGGGTCAGGTTCATCGACAAAGGCTCCGGGGAGGTCTGGTACAGTTGTGGGTTTGGTGGCAAGGCTTTGTGCTCATTGTGCAGCCAATCGGGTGACTAGTGGTGGTTGCAAGATGGCGACATGGTGATGTCGGCTTGAATTAGGATGACTGAGGGAAATTGCATAGTGATCAATGTTGGTGGGGGGAATGGTGGATAAAGAGAAGGGGAGGACTCAATCTGAACAATCCCCTTGCAGTAGGCTCCAATGTGTAGATGGTCGGCTGGTGTTGGCGACCAGTGATGTGAGTTTGAAGGGGACGCGACAGAGAGCCACAGTGGAGTGAGGTGATGAGATGAGATAAGCGATAGTGTGGGAAAGAAGTTGACACGAGCAGACACAGTGTTGCTCATTGTTGATATGGGAAGTGGATACGAGTGTTTGAGAACAGAATGAGAATGAAGACATGATCAATATTTCAAGGGGGAACTTTTCCTTCTTCTTCTCTCTTTTTACATGAGTGCACCGGGCATCTAAATACTGTATGTGACAAAGAGATTCATGGTATGACTAAAGGGGAAAAGGGTGGATGAGTACAAAGTGTCAATGGTAACCAAGGATGGAAAGGGATAAAAGGAATGGCATCCATGGTACATGAAAGGCAATAAAGGTGAAAGAAAGGGAGACAGACTATCATAGGTGACAATGGGCTTTGTGGCCAATGGGCTTTGATGATGTGGCTGTGCATGAATGCCATGCGTTCCTTACACTGATGAGATCAGGTACTGGTGAGATAAGCAATAGTACATACAGTGATCTCCAAAACTATTGCAATGTTTGATCTTATCACAGTGTATCAAGTACACTGCATTCATTTGTGGGAATTTCACTTAGCTATAGTGAGATGAAATACAGTAGATACTCTTGGCTACAAATCACTCCCTGGGGTCATATGATTTCATTCAGTAGCTGTGGAGATACACATCTTGCAAAACAGTGACACCATTGCAACAGTTTTGCATCTTTCAGTTATTAGGCATATTAGTACTTGGCATACCCTCCCTTTGCCTTCAGCACTGCCTCAACCCTTCTGGGCATGCTCTCAATTAACTTTTGACACTCCTCAACTGCGATCC
>JBBPMG010001046.1:0-10060 GCA_038090195.1 Boletellus deceptivus | reverse complement strand
GGGTTGCCCACTAAAATCTCCTGGAAGAGCTGCATGGAGCTCTTCTTTCTTTTCTGTCTGGATTGTAGTAGCGTCTGCCATTTCTTTGTCACTATCAGTTTTCTCTGATACTGCAGGCTCCACTTGGATGAGCAGGGAGGGTAGTAGCAATGGGGCAGTCAGTTCCGCTGTGGTCACAATTGGTCCTGCTGGCTGGACAGGGGCTAACAATGAGGAGGAAGGTCGTCTCCTTCTTACTGGGTTCGCGGCAGGGGAAGGTCTTCCTGCAATACGTCACAAAATCGGCAAGGCACTCTGATATGGGTTTTCATATGGCAACGGCTGGGTCAACTGAGACAGAGTTCCTTCATCCTCAGTATAGAACACTTCTTCATGTTCCTCATCTGATCCTCTTGGGGCACGGTACGATGTGATGTCAGTGGGTAGGACCCTACTGCTAGAAAGCAGGGGTCTGTGGATGAGCTAGTTCTTTTGTTATACATATGCGTAGCCCTAGCTGTCGAGCACACTTCAATAGTAGCATGAGACTAATATGTTATGGTACACTACGGCCTTGCCCAGTCTACACTAGAGTTTGCTAGTCCTCCCCTCGCCACAGCCTTTCCATCGGGCTATATAGATGACTCGCTTCCTTCCCAGAACCCACTAAATGCGGTGATTCCCCTCAATGAGGAAACCCTACCTTTATACCTTGATCTGTTGTCCATCCTGTAAGCCTGCTTTCCTTATTTGCACTTCTTCTGTTACACTTCCATTTCTGGACGTTATCACTCCCACAGCGTGTCTCCCATCACGCTGCGTTTCCCCCATTCCCATATCGAGTAACTCCAACTACTATAGGTGGAACTACCGCATCCAGTTGGTACAGCTATGCTTGAGTATTTATACGAGTCCATGTACAGTACCTTTTCCCCAGCTAGTTCTATGCAATCTACGTGTAGTGACTTAGCCATCCACAAGTCCTTTCACGAAGGGATAAGTGAGACCAGGACCTCTATTAGTCTCGCACTACTACTGAAAGTGTGCTCGACAGCTAGAAACTACGCATACACGTAACAAAAGAACTAGCTCGTCCCTAGACCCCTGCTTTTAGCAGTAGGGTCCAACCCATCGACATCACATTGTACCGTGCCCCGAGGGGATCTGACGAGGAACACGAAGATGTGTTCTATACTGAGGATGAAGAAACTCTGTCCCAAATGACCCAGCTGTTGCCATATGAAAACCCATACCAGAGCGCCTCGCCGATTTTGTGATGCATCGCAGGAAGACCTTCTCCTGCCACAAACCCACTTGCTAGAAGGAGACAACCTTCCTCCTCGTTGCTAGCCCCTGTCCAACCAGCTGGACTGATTGTGACCACAATGGAGCTGACCGCCCTGTCACCACTCCCCTCCCCACTCATTCACATAGAACCAGTGGAACCCAAAACACCCAACACCGATGAAGAGATGGCAGACGCCACCACAACCCAGACCGACAAAAAAGGGGAACTTCATGCCGCTCTTCCAGCAGACTTTAGCGGACAATCAGAAGACGCAGAAAGATGGATCATGTCCATGAATGCATATTTTGCGATCAATGAGCACATCTATAAAAAAGATGAGCCAGTAATGATCCTCACGTGCCTTAACAAACTCACAAAAGGAAGAGGAGCCGCGTTTGCAGAAAGCTGGTATGACTGAGTCCCGGACTCTACCTATAAAGAATTTCTAGCCGCCTTCCATGCGGCCTTCGTCCCCTCAGAACAAAAGGAGAGGGCCAAGAATGCCATCTATGACTTAAAACAAAGCGATTTCCCCAACAACGAGGAAAAGAATGTCCCTCAGAGGCTTAAGCAAGGCAATTTTGACTCTTATACTTCGGCTTTCGAACTACAAGCCTACAGGAGTAAACTTGAAACCAGGTACGACGACATCCTTATCGATGTTTTGAGGAGAGGGGTAGACAGGAAGCTTGCCAATGCCATGGCAACGCTTAACCCCCAACCAGAGACTTGGAAAGACTGGATCAAGAGAGCCCACATCTTCGACGAAAATTTCAGGAGATTAAAGAAGATCAGAGAGCAAACTCATTATCTCCCATTTGCTTCTGTGGCTAGAACGACTCCTACCCGAGACCCAAACGCCATGGACATTGACTCAGTACGACTCTCCCCTGCGGAGTGAGCAGAACATATGAAGAACAATAAATGCTTTGTATGTCACCAAGTAGGTTGTCATTCCAACAATCACAAAAAAGGAGGGTCTAGGCCCACTGGAAATGCTCGCCAACATCCCCAGACTATGGTAGCAGCAGTAGAAACTGACGCCTTAGAAGAATTCATCCAGAATAGTGACCTCTCTCGAAACAAGCTTCTCCGCATCCTTAAAGTTTGCACAACCCCTGAGGAAGAACAGGAGGTTCGAGCAGTCCCTATTGAACAGGATTTTTAGAAAGGAGGGTAGAATCAATGGCTACACCTCCAATAGACATCACACCGGTCTTTGTATTAGGAACGAACTCTAAAGCAATCAAACTCCCCGTCCAGATACACCAAACCGAAGCACACAAATCCATTGATGTCACCACCCTGATCAACAGTGGGGCAACTGGATGTTTCATCCACAAGTACCTCATAAAAGCAAACAAGTGGAAAATGGATCGACTTCCAAAACCATTCATTGCAAATAATGTAGATGGTTCTGGCAACCAAGGAGGTCTCATCCAACATTCAGTCACCCTGTCACTATGGATTGCAGAACAAGAAGAAACCAGAACTTTTCTCGTCTTGGACTGTGGGAAAGAGCAATTAATTCTAGGAATCACCTGGCTTCACGAAGTCAATCCTCAAATTAATTGGGAAATGGGAGTTGTGTCAATCTCACCTACTGCACCGAGAACCGATCCCATAGAACAAAGATATCTCATGTGATACTTGGAACTTGACCATCTCTCTATCGCCCGAACCACCCTATCCACCAAACTGGCACAACAGGCGAAGACAGCTAGTGTGGAGTTGTCCAAGGAATTCCAACAGTACTCCAATGTCTTTAGCGAACCAACGAAAGGAGAATTGCTGCCAAAACGCCCCTATGACCATGCAATAGATGTCATGCGTGACTTTTTACCAAAAGTCACAAAAGCATACCCGTTAAATCCAAAAGAGCTGGCTGCATGCAAAGAATTCGTAGAAGAACACCTTGCATCAGGGAAAATAAGACCTTCCAAATCACCACAAGCCTCCCCATTTTTCTTTGTATCAAAGAAAGACGGAGGACTACGCCCTTGCCAGGACTATCGATACCTCAATCAGCATATGGTCAAAAACGCCTACCCCCTTCCTTTGATCTCTGAATTAATTGATCAACTAAAAAACTCCACCATCTTCACCAAGTTCGATGTACGATGGGGATACAACAACGTAAGGATCAAGGAAGGGGATGAATGGAAAGCCGCATTCATCACTCCACTCGGTCTTTTTGAACCAACAGTAATGTTCTTTGGGCTCTGTAACTCACCTCCTACATTCCAGGCCATGATGGATGAGATTTTTCAGGATATGGTCACCGAGGGATGGTTACTCATCTATATGGACAACCTCATAATCCATACAGATGGGGACCTCCACCTTCACCACCAGAGAACACGACGGGTACTACAACGCATGCAAGAGCATAAATTATTCCTCAAACTCTCCAAGTGTTTCTTTGACATCAAAGAGGTCAAATATTTAGGAATGATCATTTGTCCTGGACAGATCATGCTCAATCCAGTCAAACTGAAAGCTATTTGTGAGTGGACCCCTCCACAATCAGTAAAAGCTGTCTGTTCCTTCTTGGGGTTCTGCAACTTCTATCGGAAGTTCATCTCCAACTTCTCCCAGATCTGTCAATGTTACGCGTATGCATAGTTCCTAGCTGTCGAGCACACTTCAATAGTAGTGTGAGACTAATAGAAATCCGGGCCTCACTATCCCTTCACGAAGGGACTCGTGGATGACTAGCAACTACACGTAGATTGCGTAGAACTAGCTGGGGAAAGATACTGTACATGGACTCGTATAAATACTCGAGCATTGCTATACCAACTAGATGTGGTAGTACCATCTATAGTAGTTGGAGTTACTCGATATGGTAGTTGGGGAAATGCAGCGTGATGAGAGACACGCCGTGGGAGTGGTAACGTCCGGATGTGGGAGTGTAACAGTAGTGGTACAAATAAGGAAGGCGGGCTCACAGGATGGACATCAAATTGAGGTACAACGGTAAGGTTTCCTCATTGAGGGGGATTACCGCGTCTAGGGTGTTCTGAGAAACAAAGGTGTCGTCGATGTATGGCGTGGGAAAGACTCTTCCGATGTGCGCGCTGATGAATGCGGATGCGGATTGGGCCAACCCGTAGTTTACCGTAACATTACCCCCGGCGTAGGTCTGAGATGCCGTCTCAGAAATCCTGAGAGGAGACGGATAAAGGGGCTGGTGTCTCATGGCGGGATGCGGAGGAGTCCGCAGGATCCCCATTGTAGGGGGTGGTCCGAGTGCAGGCAACGGCCACATGTCCAGAGGCTCCACAGGTGGTGCAGAGGCGGAGGGGACATGCATATTGAGGATGTCCTGGAGCGGAGGTGTGACAGAAGGGGCAAGAATAGTAGACGCAGTCCACCCGATAGTGGTTGAGCGATCCACACCGGTGACACGTGGCCCTTCTTCTGCGCGCCGGGGTAATCGTCGGCGAGTCGTCCTCACTGGTCCTCCCAGGTCCCTCGTCATCTGAGGGGTGTCCCAATCGAGTTCTGGTAACTCGGGCGCGGGTGGATCTGCTTCGGCGTGGTCGGGAAGGTACCTGTGTTGTGGCATTGGGGTCGGGCGGCGGCATGGCCGGGACAAGAGTGGCGAAGTTGACTGAGGGGATCTGAATGGGTAGGGGTTCCGGTGATACCGAGTGTGGTAGGCTAGGAACTGGGGAGCCGTTTCTGGGGTGTCCGGCCTGGTCCACCTCACTGGTGGGTCAATCCCTGTAGTAGTACTCCCGGTACTCGTCGTCGGAGAGGAGTGCCAAACGAATTCGGAGAATGGGGAGATAGACATCCTCGGGGAGGCGGTAGATCAACGGTATTAACCCTGCCGCCTCAAAGAGCTCAAAGAGAGTAGTCCTTGCCTGGCCAAGATGATGTAAGCTGTTGGCCGAAGAGATCCGATGGGGTAACCCTAATTCCTCGATCGTACGCGAAGAGGCTAGGAGATCCACCGTGAGCCTGCGTGAATGAATGTAGAAGGAATATAGGCGAAGAAGTAGGGGAAGAAAAATGTCACTCTCTCGACGAATGACTTGTTCTAACGCGAATACTGCGTCCGGGGAGTCCAAGAGATCAAAAATAAATCCCATCACGTGGGAGTCAGAGAGGCGATCTAGTCGAAGTAGGGGGCGATCTTCTAATGATGGGGGAATTGCGGGGTCTGCCATTCTAGATTCGTGGTTTGGCAGTGGGGATGAAAGAGGGAGTATAATGACTATTCTGAAAGACTAGCTGAGAAGGACGGAGAGTGAGGGGGATGAAATAAAGGGTGCCTGCTCTAGTGGAGGCGAAATGAACTTCAAAATATCGGGTAGGAAGGGAAGAAAATAATTTGTTGTAGTCGTGGGTTTCGTCTTCAGACTCACCACCCTGGATTGGCGTTGCCGGTCCAGCCCCCGTTGGTGGAGTCCTCCCCAGGAAATGTCACAGAGAAACCCCAAGTCCACGTGGCCCGGGGTAACTCCTGTGGATGGGTAGGGTCAGGGAGGTCGTGATTGGCTGGGGGAGCTGGTTGCGGCGGAGCGGAGACGGTGACGGCGTAGCGCACATCGTTCCAGAGACTGATGATATGCCTGTGGGAGTCCCAGACGCAGAGGCCCAAAAGGAAAAGAGGAAAGAAAATAAAGGCAAAATAAAGAACCAGAAGAATGAAGGCGGGGGTTGGTAGAGCGGGGAAAGTGAACATTGTAGCTATTTGTATCGTAGGGGGTTTTCTCCTTCAGCTGGGGTGTCTTCGTCGGCTGGTTGGGGGGAAATCCTTGGGACGAGCTGCTTTATATGCATTTAGTAGTCGTTGGGCCCCGATTAGGTTCCGTTCCAGTTCCCAAGTGTTCTCAGCTGCGGAATACCCTTTCCAGGAGACCAGGTACTGCCTTCGGCTGGCGGTGCCTCGATGGCTAAGGATTTGTTGGACCTCATACTGTTCTTCTCCTGCGATGACATCGGGTGGCGGGTTGATGAAATTGGGGCTGTGCTCCGCAGTCTCTCGATATGGGGAAAGTAAGGAGGCGTGGAACACGGGATGTACCTTCCAGGTGGGAGGGAGTCGCAATTGGTAGACTACGGGGGAGATTACCCGTTCAATTTCAAATGGTCCTTCCCGTCGGGGGGCCAGTTTGCGAGAGGCATACCGCATTTGGAGATTCCTGTTATCCAGCCAGACCTTATCACCTACTTTCCACGGTCTGAATTTTGATCGGATCCGTGCTGCCATTTGTTGCCTAGCTACATGATGGGCATGTTGCGCCTCCTCCTGTGCCCACTTTAGTAGAGTGAGTCGTTCTTCCAGAGCGGGGAGGAACGTCTTTCCGAGAGAGGGGTAGGCATGGGGTTCGTATCCCATCATGAGAGAGAACGGAGTCTGCTTTGTTACGGAATGTGTTGCGGCGTTGTGGGAGAATTCTGCCATGGGAAGGAGTTCGGCCCAAACATGAGGGTTGCCCTGACAGAAGATGCGGAGATATGTTTCGAGTTCTTGGTTTACTCGTTCTGTTTCTCCGTCAGTTTGTGGGTGGTAGGCGGTAGAGAGGGCTATGTCATACTCGAGCAGTCGAGCGAGCTCCCTGGCGAAGGCGGAAGCGAATTGGGGTCCCCGATCAGAGATGCACTTGTCATGTAGGCCGAATCGGGGAAAGACTTTCTGGAAAAAGAGAGAGGCTATGCCCTTGGCATCGATGCTTTTGGTACAAGGGGTGAAAATTACCCCCTTCGTAAGGCCGTGGTCGACCACGACCATGACAGAATCAAAACCGGCAGATAGGGGGAGATCGGTAATGAGATCAACGGAAATCGACTGAAATGGGCGAGTGGCAGTGCTGGCAATGGGATTTGCCGGCGGGATGGTAGGGTGTGTGAGAACTTTCGTCGCCTGGCAGGTGGCGCATCCAGAGATGTATTTTCGCACAAAACCGGAGAGTCCCGGCCACCAATAGTCGCACTGCAACAGGTGTAAGAGCCGGAAAAAGCCGGCGTGTCCCCCAGCACCGGAAGTGTGCACGGAATGGACCAGGTCCCGTCGGGCAGGTTCCGGGATGTACAGGCGACCTTGGAAATATAGGGAGCCGTTGTCAAAGCGCCAGTCGGCGGGACGGACACGTGGGATGATAGACCGGTCTTCGGCAAGGGCGGCGAGCGCGTCCACAACCAAAGGGTCCGAGGCGGTGGAGTGGAGGATCTTCTCCCGGAGGGCGATGTCAATGACGCGGACGAACTGTTCTGCAGGGAGAAGGATTACGTTCGCATTGTCCGACTCCACGTCTTCTGCGGCCGGTCGGGATAGAGCGTCGGCAGGGGCCATTCCGGAAGCGGGGGTATGCTGGAATGCGAGATCAAAATCTTGCAGGAACAACATCCAATGCGCTTGTCAGCGGGAAAGTTTCTGGGGTTGGCGGAAGTAAGTAAGGTTTTTATGATCGGTGAGGATGGTGACGCGATGTTGCGTTCCAGTGAGGTAGTGTTGCCATTCCTCTAATGCGCGGATGACGGCGAGGAGCTCTCGATCATAGATATCGTAGTTTCGCTCTTCCGATGAAAAGGTCTTGGAGAAATACGCCGTGGGGTGAAGATCCCCATTGGTATCTTTTTGCATGAGGACGGCCCCACAGGCCACGAGGGAGGCGTCGGTCATAACAAAAAATGAATGCTCCACCTTGGGTAGCTGAAGAACCGGTCGAGTACAAAAGGCCGTTTGTAGGGCCAGGAACGCCTTTTGGCATTGATCCGTCCAATCCCAAGACGATCCTTTCTTGGTGAGATCGTGGAGCGGTCAGCAGATTTCGGAAAACTTGGGGATGAACTTGCGGTAAAAGTTACAGAACCCCAAGAAAGATCTGACTGCTTTGACGGATCGCGGAGGAGCCCATTCCTGGATGGCTTTCAGTTTGACCGGATCCAACGTAATTTGTCTGGGGCGAATGATCATTCCCAAATACTCTACTTCCGTGACATCGAAGAAGCACTTGGTAAGTTTGAGGAATAGTTTGTGCTCTCTCATTCGTTGGAGAACCCAACGCGTCCGTGAGTGATGGAGCTCCAGATTGCCATCGGTATGGATGATGAGGTCGTCCATATAAATCAACAACCATCCTTCAGCAACCAAGTCACGGAAGATGTCGTCCATAAGAGCCTGAAATGTAGGAGGCGAGTTGCAAAGTCCAAAGAACATTACGGTTGGCTCAAAAAGGCCGTAGGGAGTGATGAACGCCGCTTTCCATTCATCTCCCTCCCTTATTCGAACGTTATTATATCCCCATCGTATGTCGAATTTGGTGAAGATCATAGAGCTTTTTAGGTGATCTAGAAGCTCGGAGATTAGGGGGAGAGGGTAGGCGTTCTTTACTGTATGTTGGTTAAGATATCGGTAGTCCTGACAGGGGCGTAATCCTCCATCTTTTTTGGAGACAAAGAAGAATGGTGATGCTTGGGGTGACTTTGAAGGCCGAATCTTTCCGGAGGCAAGGTGTTCGTCGACAAATTCTTTACATGCGGCCAACTCTTTAGGGTTTAGAGGATAGGCTTTAGCGACTTTCGGTAAGAAGTCACGTGTGACTTCTATTGCGTGGTCATAAGGTCGTTTTGGAGGTAATTCTCCTTTACTTGGCTCTCCGAATACGTCAGCATACTTTTGGAACTCCTTGGGTAGTTTCGTGCTGGCTTTTTCTGTTCGCTGTGCCAATTCGGTGGATAAGGTGGTTCTGGCGATAGTGAGATGATCGAGCTCGAGGTATCTTAGGAGATATCGCTGTTCGATGGGGTCTGTCCTAGACTGCTTTGGTGCAATGGACACAGTCCCATTTTCCCAATTGATTTGTGGATTGGTTTCTCGCAGCCAGGTAATCCCTAAAATTAATTGTTCCTTCCCACAATCCAGGACTAAGAAGGTCCTGGTTTCCTCTTGTTCGGCCAGTCGTAAGGTTAGAGTAACCGAATACCTGATGAGACCCCCTTGGTTTCCTGACCCATCTACGTTGTTTGCAATGAATGGTTTCGGAAGTCGATCCATTTTCCAAGAGTTTGCTTTCACCACGTATTTGTGGATAAAACATCCGGTTGCCCCACTATCGATCAGGGCAGTAACGTCAATGGATTTTTGCGACCCTTCCTTGTATAAGTGAATGGGGAGTTTGATTGCTCTCGAGTTTGTTCCTAATACAAAGATTGGTGCGAGGTCTATAGGAGGTGTAGCCATTGGTTCTACCCTCCTTTCTAAAAATCCGGTTCCACGGAGATTGCACGGACCTCCTGTTCTTCTTCAGGGGTTGTGCAGACTTTCAAGATTCTGAGGAGTTCGTTTCGGGAGAGGTCGCTGTTTTGGATAAAGTCTCCTAAGGCATCGGTTTCTACTGCGGCAACGGTGGCAGAGGGTCGTCGGTAGGTACTCCCAGTGGGTCGTGGTTTCCCCCCTTTCTTGTGATTACCAGATCGACATCCGACCCGGTGACATATGAAACATTTGTTGTTTTTCATATGCTCTGCTCGTTCGGTGGGAGAAAGTCGGACAGCGTCTATATCCATAGCGTTCGGGTCCCTTGTTGGAGTGCTCCGGGTCGCAGAAGTAAGTGGGAGATAAGAGGTTCGTTCTCTTATCTTCTTTAACCTTCTGAAGTTTTCGTCGAAGATATGGGCTCGCTTCACCCAATCTTTCCAAGTGGTCGGTTGGGGATTGAGTGTTGCCATGGCGTTGGCAAGCTTCCCATCTACTCCTCTTCTTAACACATCGATAAGGATATCATCGTGTCCTGTGTCCAATTTACTCCGATACGCCTGTAGTTCGAATTCTGAAGC
>JBBPMG010001045.1:0-10061 GCA_038090195.1 Boletellus deceptivus | reverse complement strand
CAAATTACTACCAACAATAGTCTTCATCATCTCAGTCAAGCCCACACCACCCTCTTTGAATTATTTGAGGCTGTGGAATTGATCCCCCTTATCTACCAACTTCTTGAAGATGTCTACTTATCAATTCTACAAATCAGACTTGCACTCCTTTCTGATGACAAATATCAGGAATATTACTGGAGGGAGGAATCCCCCAATGAGGTAGATCAGGCTGGACACTCCAACAACAGCACTCCTGTTTCTGTCATATCACACCCAGTATCAATGCAACCCTTACCCATTCCACCACCAATCAACTTCATGATGCTCGTCCCCTCCACCCTGCTGTCTGACCCTGTTTCCACAACACAGATACCTCCCTGACCATGGAGAAGCTGATCCACCCGCGTCCAAGCTCTTAGAATCCACCTGGGATCTACCAATGGTTCAGAGGAGGGAGACCGGACCAATGAGGAGGATTTGCCGACCAATACACCAATGTGTAGGAGGAGAGCAGCATGCCACTGATGCAGATCTCTCAACCATTACAGGGTTGATTGTATCTACTACTCCTGCCCCTTTTGCCATTCCTCTACTCCAGGACACCCACAATACACCTGTCCTCTACACCTCTGTACAACCTGTGGAAGACCTGGACATGTTGCCACAGCCTGCACACAGATGACCCCATACAATGGAATGACAAATGACTCATGTAGTCTTGTGGATGGATCACCTCCCCCTTCTTCCCTCACCACTGAGAAATTCTGAGTTGGTGCCTCAAAGCAACATAGAGGGTAATGTTATGGTTTCATACAGGCTTACCTCCTCGTTGTCTTCATTTACCCAACAGTCCACATACCTGGACGACTCAGCTCCTTCCTAAACCCACCAGATACAAAGATCCCCCTCACCACCAAAACACTACCACTATACCTTGATCTCTTATCAATTCTGTGAGCTGTGTTTCCTCTTTTGTACTATAACTGTTACACTTCCATATCTGGATGTTACCACTCCCACAATGTATCTCTTGTTACACCGTATCTCCCCCCACTCCTATATCAAGTAACTCCAACTACCATAGACCATACTATCACATCCAGTTGGTACAGCAATGCTTAAGTATTTATACGAGTCCATGTACAATACTTTTCCCCAGCTAGTTCTACACAATCTATGTGTAGTTGCTGGCCATCCACAAGTCCCTCCATCAGAAGGATAGTGAGACCCAGATCTCTATTAGTCTCACACTACTATTGAAGTGTGCTCAACAGCTAGGACTATGCAT
The DNA here is from genome assembly GCA_038090195.1 of Boletellus deceptivus. NCBI lineage: Eukaryota > Fungi > Basidiomycota > Agaricomycetes > Boletales > Boletaceae > Boletellus > Boletellus deceptivus. The sequence continues at coordinate 8,791 of JBBPMG010001045.1, read as the reverse complement.
ACACATAACATTGGGTTTTGCAATTAAACAACCAGGAGTCCTTTCATTTGCAAGAAAAGGTGAAGGTGTGAGTGTAGCTGTATGATGCAAATGAGGGGTGTACAGAGCAGTTGGGGTGGGATGCAGGAGGACATGCTTGTGATTGAGTTGAGACAGCCCACAGGGCTGTTGGTGGAGATCTGGACATGCATAGCCTAGGTGAGAAACAAAGTTGTTGCATGATTTAGTATTACTCAAGCACTGACACCAACAGCTCATTTGATCTTGCACACCCTGCTTCCACTAGCAGTTATGTAAAAAAGCTAAATTAATCCATCTCTTCAACATGATACTAAAAAAAGTTCAGCTCCAAATGAGAGAGCATTTATACACTTACAGTATAAGAACAGATCTTTGGATGTGCCCTCAATCAGAAAAGGACTGACCATGTACTTGAGTGTGCTGTCACAACCAAAGGAAACAGCAAGTGATGCAAACTTGTAAGGTGGGTTTATATTGTTGCCCACTATTTGTCATAAGCCCTAAGACACATTTGAGTCCAACAAAAGATGGATTAATCCTGTAATAAAGCCTGGGCCAAGAGATACCATGACTGTTGACATACTTCCTCTCTAACCATATAAGGCAGTAGTCAGATGTCTAAGGCACAATTGGTCAGTAAGGAGCTATAGCAACATCAATTGTACTATATTCATCCCACCAGTTGTAACAACAACTACAAGGAGGAAGATATCCAATACAGTTTCTTAGAAGCAGCTGCACAAACATGAAGCAAGATAGAAGAACCCTTGTTGGAATGCATAGATATGGTATCAGAGTGATAAAGTGAACCAGTCATCATCTCCAATGTCTTCATTGCCATGGTCAATCTAAGGGTTTGTAGTAAACATAAGAACCAAAAGTTGGTGAAAGCAATGAAGGAAACAAAATTACTTACCCAATACATGATAATTCCAGCAATTGTGGCACACCATGTCTTTTCAATCATTTTTTCCATGGGGTTAACTGCAAACATAGTGGTAATCTTTCCAGACTCAGCATACACACCACCATTGCCATCAGTGCTCATCTTAAGGAAGATGAAAATCCAATCTTGTCCACTGGTCAGTGCTCCACGAATGATGCTCTTCCTGAAGGATTTTAGAAATGAAATGAGTTCAATGGACATACAACCAACCCAAGTGTTTTTGCATATGCATACATTTCACAAATAGCTTGGGAAACATTGTTTTCAATGCCCAATCCTTTTACCTTGACTTCCAAAACAACAAACATGTGATCATGCTTCTTGAAATCATTGAGAATTGGAAGGTCCAAGAAAGTCCCTACAACAAAGTAAGCTAGCAAGTGTAAAACAGTCAACAAAAAGACCTACTAGCATCCTTCTCATCAACCTTGATGACAATGTAGTTTATGAAACCTCCCACAATAGTGGAGGTTACCATTGCAGCAGCTTGAACATTGCTGAGCACTAATTTCTTGCCTGGTGCTGTCATTGCAGCAGCACGAAAGAAGAAGGCATCAATCCAAGTATGAGTAGTGGTCTCAGCCTGACAAATCCAACATAAGATATTTATACATTATTTCAGGCAACACTGACCACTTTTGGGATAAGATCTTGAAGAACATTTAGATGCTGGTACAACCCATTGGATGACCAGTGCTCTATGGCTCCAAGTTCATCAGTTGCAGCAGCCCGTGCTGCAAAGTCCAATTTCAACTGGAGAAAACCATGGCTTTCGATTTTCAGCGCAGACAGATGTTCGAAATTTACAGTAGAGAAAGAGAGAGCCTCAAAGAAATGGTGAGGAAGGCTGGGACTGCGACCACGAGCTGTGAGACATACCTGTGGCCACTCAAGCCTCGACTCCGTCATCTCAAGTAACTTGTCCAGAGTTTCTCCAAACTCAGAATCAAACATAGCCGGGTCGTCTTGCAACTCGAGGTCGTCGAGGTCGGACTCGGTTGTGGCGCTGAGTCCCTTCAAGTGCGATTTCACCGATTTGAGGGCGTTTACAGCCATGCTCAGTTCTGATCTAGTGAGTCCGGATGCACCTTTTCGCTTCCCGAGAGAAACCCGTGTCGCGCTTCCTGCATGTGACATGGAGGAGAGATCCGATTATCTGGGAGGCTGAGACCGAAGCTGAGGACGGGTAAGATTAAATTTATTTGCAGTTGTTTATTGGTGTGATTATACGAGGATATCGTGCGACACCGGACACAAATAGGCGAAATGACGACGCTGTACGCTCTCTTTTTGCCAGACAAAAGCACGAAGACCCATTATCTGTCAAGCAGGACACCCTACGTCAAATACGCAAGACGATCCTTCGTTACCGTGGACAGAGACGCTCGTCGTCACTTTTCCCAAAACGATCCAGGCGGACGTCGGCGATGACCTGAATCGTGGAATCCCCTAGTGAGTAAACGTTCCTCTGCAGAACCGTCTGTCTCGTGACTTTTCATTCCAGCTATAAACAGGCAGTGTACGCGGCGGACCAAGCGCACGCGCTCATAGCATCCCTTTTCACTCCCGTGCACGCGTGCGTCCGACTATTCTGGCCGTCAGTTCGGAAGGTTTGTTCTCGGAGAGGATGTCCTTGTCACCGATGAGCTGCACCAGACGCGCGTACTGGTAATTGTCGGGAACGAATCTGACAAGTTCGGGGAAATGGTAACCGTACCACTCGCGGACGCGCATCGCAAACAGGTTGACGTCCTTGTCGAGCTGATCGAGGAGTGCGATGGCTTGGATGATCATGTTGTCGACTCGATTCACATTGAACTTGAGTTTGGCGCGGGAGTACGAGTGGCCTAGACTAAGCTGTGTCTTGACGAGGTCATTGGCGTCGAGGCTTCGGAGGAGTCTGCGTGTGTTGATGGATACCGCGAAGGATCTCCAAGGCCTCTTCGGATGCGTCGCATTTGATGCCGGTGCCGTCCGAGATGGCGTTGGTGAGCGAGCTGTCGTGCACGATGAGCTTGACTTTGGAGGGTTTCTTTCCGCCCTTGGAGAGGTTGAGCTCGAGAAGCGACTTCAGATGCTCGTTCAGTATGCTTAGGACGCGTGAGCAAGAAGACAGAGAAAACAAAACACCGCTCACACCTTCCGAAATATCATTGATGTTTTCGAGCGCATCGGCAGCGCTCTTGAACGGGGAAAAGAGGACGAGGGAGACCGTCCTGGAAAACTTTGCAAAGTCGCTGATCGAGTCTTGGATGACTTTAGCCTGTGAGCCGACGACGTCGTGGAGCTTGACCTCGAAGATGGGATGGCCCGAGGCTGTCTCGAACAGCGCATGTGTCGCCATGGACGGTGCGAAGCGCTTACTGTGGCTGGTACGCAAGACCTTTTTAGGGAAACTGTGCACACGGTTCTATGGTGGACACCCACCCGAGTGCGTGCGTCCTCCTTTGGATCCAATTATTGGGAGCATTTGGAACCCTAGGCGATTTGGCTGCTTGACCGACTGAGCCGTTTACACAAGATTTTGGGGCTTCTACAAGGACAAGCAAGTCGGCCGACAACAACGCGCTGTGGTGTGCCCTCACCATGTTTCAGCTCCAAGCTGGAGGGCCACCGAGCTTCATTCCGACTTCATCTCCCGCATGCCTATCGAGTTCCAACATCCTGCTGCCACCACGAGGATTGGTGTAGAGGATGTCGTTGCATGCCGCTACAAGCATGTACGCCTCATGCTATCTCGGCCCAGGTTTGGTGCGCCCCTGGCTAGGCCTCGTTTCCGACGCATCACGGGCGGCTCGCGCCTGCCTAAACGGGCCCCCAGCGTCTGGAGTGACTGTTTCCACGGAAGGCGTTCCGTACCTGAGCTGGCCTCACGCCTATATCCTTGTACTGTGGGCGAGCGGGGCTTTCCTCCTAGTGCCAATCTGTCTACACTATAGGGTCACGTGCTGGTTCGTGATTGGGCCGTACGAATATGGGGTTTGGATGAAGAATAGGCAATGCCTAGAAATGTCGGCCCTTTGTGAGCGAGGTGACTTTCCGCAAGTCTGGCAGTGGTTATGGATCTTCCAGGACGCATGAACAGGGATCCCGCAATGCATCATGCGCATCAAGGATCTCCACCAAGAACATAAGTGTTCCGTTTGCTGATGTTCATACTGCACACGAGTCGAGGGAGATTTCCAAGACAAGTGAGCAGACTCGCCGTCCTGTTCGCAATGTGTGACGTCATCTGACATGTTTCTGCACATAATGTTCTGTATTTGCTAGGCGACCCTGGTCCATTCCCGGGGATGGCGATCCAAGGAACAGCGAAATCATCAGGACTTCTTGAGTTTTTTTTGGCAATTCCCTTATCAATAGTGCTCCTTTACGAACTTTCAGCGTGCGGTAGCGCTAGCGAGGCGCTACTTGGCGATCAGTCATTATGAACGCACTGGTAGATGATTGTGAAGACTAAATGTTTTACATGGTCCAAGTCAGGCAACGGTGACATACACGTGTCTATTTGTGGGTGTCAGCTCAGCCACTAGTCCGAGAATGTAGGCGGACCCCTTGGATGCCCTAGCAGCGCCATCATACACCACCAAGAATTGGTCTTTCAGAATCACGACACTGGAGCCCTCAAGGGTCGACCAGTCAAAACGCCACAACCGTGGTCACGATCTGACAGGCAACATGTACACCGTGCGCCCGCAAGTCAGTTGATGGGATCTTGTAAGCTCAATAACGTGAATAGGCTCGATAAGTCTAGCTCTAGCATCGCCCGCATGATCCGGATCGATGTATCAGCTTCGTCTCACACCTGCCCCCTTGAAACACCGTTGATATATAATGTATCTGTGCTTGCAGACCCATATTAGCCAGGGATAACTCCTCGTTTCGCCTGTCATTTCCCACCACTTCTTGTTCAACCATTCTCTCCTTCTCGAAGCGAGAGGCGACTGGAGAGGTCTTTTTGGCACTCTCTGAGCTTTCTCCAGTTGATCCTCTCAGACGGGGCGGCCCAATTGTGCTTTGTTCGCTCACAGTAGATAGGTATTATTATCACCATGGCACAGTTACTCCCCCTTGGTCTCCGTCGGCTCAGGCAGCCGAGGGTCATCGCAGAGGTGCTCGGTGGCATACAACTAGGTACGCCAGCTACGTTGCTATCTCCACATCATCCAACACGCTATGTCAGGCCCGACTGCATTTGGGAGGATTCTAGGCTTCACCGACAATATATTTCCTGCCATATCCCTCCCATACCTGTCTCTCGTCGCCAATATTGGCCTCTGTCTTTTCCTCTTCATTGTCGGTCTCAAAATCGATACCAACATCATCAAGCGTAATGCACGCATGTCAGCCATTGTTTCTTTGGCTGGAATCGCTCTTCCTTTCAGTCTCGGCGCTGCCCTCTCCATCCCATTGTACCACCACTTTATCGGCCCTTCCGTCCACTTCACCTACTTTATGCTCTTCACAGGCGTCGCGTACTCAACCACAGCGTTTCCAGTTCTCTGTCGTATTCTCACAGAGCTCAAATTACTCGACACGCATGTTGGTATCATCGTCCTCTCTGTTGGCGTTGGTAACGATATTGTCGGATGGACTCTGCTTACGCTGAGCGTGGCACTCGTGAACGCCGGCTCCGGTCTATCTGCGTTATGGATCCTGCTCGTCTGCGTTGCTTTTACCATTTTTCTCTTGGTCTCTGTCAAGTTTTTCATGCGATGGCTAGCACGCAAGACAGGCAGCATAGAAAACGGTCCCACGATGTTTTACGTGACTGCTGTCATGATTCTTGATTGGGCCTCTGGCTTCTTCGCCGATAGCATTGGTGTAAATGCTATCTTTGGTGCGTTGGATGCTGTCCGGACCCGTAACCACGCTTAATCTATCCTCAGGCGCGTTCCTTGCCGGACTTGTCGTCCCACGAGAGGGTGGTCTCGCCATCACCCTAACAGAGAAACTTGAAGACATGATTTCTATCGTCTTCCTTCCGCTCGTACGTAAATTTCCACTCTTGTTAACCACATCCTCAACAAGGTATGTGCAGTACTTTACACTGTCCGGCTTGAACACGAATCTTGGGTTGCTCGATAACGGTCCGTTTCTTCGGGAAAACCCCTAATGTTCACTAGAGTTGACACCACGCTCGTAAGTATTACCTGGGCCTTCACCATCGCCATCATTGCCCTTTCATTCTATGGAAGGTTTGGTGGGTGTACGATCGCGTCAAGACCAGCCGGTTATGGCTGGCGTGAATCAAGCACGGTTGGTACACTGATGAGCTACAAGGGGTTCGTTACTTTTGGTTCTCTTGCGTCCGACCCTTGGTTTACCTTCTTTGATAGCTTGGTCGAATTAATCGTTCTGGACGTGGGCCTCCAGGTCGAAATTCTCTCCCAAGGGTGTTCTCCATGTCCGTTCTGGAAGCACTTACGCTAACGTTCATCACTACACCCCTCGTATTGGTACTCTACCCGCCTGAACGCCGTGTACGGGCTAGTGCACCTGCAGCACCCTTAGAAGGAGAAGAAAATGGTCAGCTTGACGAAAAAGCTTCCATTGACACCGAAGAATAACCTTGGCGAAACAGATTCACGATCGTCCTCGACAAGCTGGATCATGTTCCGGGTGCTATGACGCTCACCCACCTTCCGACACGGAGCGCCCTGTCGGACGCCGCGTCGACCACAACGGTGATGACCATGTCTGCTCTCTGCGGGCGTGAATGCGCGGCAGCTGATCGAGTTCTCTGTTCGGACATCCGCAATGTGAGGTCGTCGACCGCCGACAACCTGATCTCCACAGACCCGATGCAGGGCATGCATCCGGACGTTTGGCGAGCCGAACGAGCTAGCAGTCACGACGTCGCTGTCGGTCGTTCCGTACGACGACTTTGCGCGCAGAGACACGGGTCCTACCTCGTCCTGCTCCCGTGGCTGCCAATCACAACGCCAGTGATCGAGGAGACGTTCGATGTAGCGACAGCGGCTGGCGCGGTGACCACCCCCCAGGTCACCAAGTGGGATCATAACCTGTTTGGCGGTGTCTCGGGGAACAAGACGGACAATTCGCTGTTGGCGATCAATTCTTAGTTTGTGCGGAACGTGTTTTCACAGAGCAAGACGGACGTGGCATTGTTCATAGATCTAGGCGCCGGTCGGTCGGAAGTCCGCGGTCACGGTGGTGCGGATGACGAAGCAGGATGGGGTGGTGGACGAGGCCGTCTGGCCGAGTGATCTGTGGGAAGACCTGGTGCGACCACCCATGGCGCATCTCGACAAGTTGGACGGGCATGAGCTTCCGCCAAAGGCTCTCACTGTGTGCGGAGACGCCCTCGGTGACATCGGTATGTGTTCACTCGCTCTCGCGAGTGTTTTTTTTTTTACCCTTTGCACGTGCAACACGCACGCCCTCTCTCACACACACACAAGACGATCGGTTACCCGGATAAGGTGTACGGACAATCGACGACTCAGACGCGTCTCCAGTCTGGGACCGCAGACCAAATCGTCTGGTCTTGGTATGCTTCCTCCCTGTCCGACGCGAGCGCGGGTGCTGTCGCGCATCCGCTTCTCGGATACACGTTGCGCTGGGGTGCTCTGATCAGGAAAATGTCACCTGACTTCGGCAGTCTGTGGCGCCTGTCACAGATGTCACAGACGCACAAATGAGACCGCTAACTTTTCCCAGCATGTCGGTTTCTGCATACAGTCAATTGCAGCATGTCACAGGCTGTGAAGTCACATCAGAAACTTTAAAAGGATTCTAATTTAAGCTAATTTATGGCTTGTGTGAACTTGCCATGCTCATTGTGTTTGAGGAGGCATGCTGAGTGTCCATGAGTGAAATTATCACACCCTATGAATGTATGGTAATTGATCTATTCTGCTAATTGAACTAAGCACACTGGGAAAAATCAAGTACAACACAAATATTCAAGAATCAATCAGTCCACAAATCCTATCTAGTTGCATCCAGCTGAGTGGACATCATGCCCACCAGCTCCTTAGCATTCCCTGCCATTGAACTGCCTGCATTATAATACATGAGTGGAAATGTGGATATAACAAAAATGATCTACTTGCCATGGTAGCAGAACTCCACAAGCCATGCAGGCTTGAGTTCAGCAACTCCTGGATGATGTTGACAATGACATTGAGATAGTTGTTGTAGGACAAATGTAATGAAAGTGGCAGGATGGATATGCAGGTACAGCACCATTATCTACTTTCACTTGGAGTGTAGCAATGAAGGGATGGTGTACAGTATGAAACTCACTGTACTAGTAGAGCTTTGACTTGGTAGAGTATCAACACCCAGGTATGGGTACTGTTACACATACAGTGAGCTCAAAAACTGTTCCAATGTTTGGTGATTTTGTAATGTACATCCAATAGTACTTTCTGTCATGGGAATATCACTTAGTATTGGTGGGTGGGTGTGAACTACACACCTGTGGCTATCTGCAGACCTAAGAATCATGTGATTTGACACATAAGGTGTGAATATATGCCCATTTTAAGACAAGGAACTCATTGGAACAGTTTTTGAGCTTTTGAATCCTACAAAGTATTTGATATATTTCAGTACTTGGTATACCCCCCTTTTGCTTTCAACACTGCCTGTACCCTTCTAGACATGCTCTCAACCAACTTCTGACACTCCTCCACTGGTATCTTGTCCCACTTCACTTGAATCCTCTCCTATACAGTGACCTCCAAAACCATTGCAATGTTTGATCTTATCACAGTGTATCAAGTACACTGCAATCACCTGTGGGAATTTCGCTTAGCTATAGTGAGACGAAATATAGTAGATACTCTTGGCTAC
>JBBPMG010001044.1:0-10065 GCA_038090195.1 Boletellus deceptivus | reverse complement strand
GGTGCCGGTGGCCACGCCGGCTTTTTCCGGCTCTTACACCTGTTACAGCGCGATTATTGGTGGCCGGGACTTTCCGGCTTTGTGCGAAAATACATCTCCGGCTGCGCCACCTGCCAAGCGTCGAAAGTTCTCACACACCCCACTGTCCCACCGGCTAATCCGATTGCCAGCACCGCCACTCGTCCTTTTCAATCGATTTCTGTCGATCTCATTACCGATCTTCCCCTATCTGCCGGATTTGATTCTGTCATGGTCGTGGTCGACCACGGCCTTACGAAGGGGGTAATTTTCACCCCTTGTACCAAAAACATCGACGCCAAGGGCATAGCCTCCCTCTTTTTCCAGAAAGTTTTCCCTCGATTCGGACTACACGACAAATGCATCTCTGATCGGGGACCTCAATTTGCTTCCACTTTTGCCAGAGAGCTCGCCCGACTGCTCGAATATGACGTAGCCCTTTCCACCGCCTACCACCCACAAACCGATGGAGAAACCGAACGAGTAAATCAAGAACTTGAAACCTATCTCCGCATCTTCTGCCAGGGTAATCCTCACATTTGGGCCGAACTCCTCCCCATGGCCGAATTCTCCCATAACGCCGCAGCACATTCCGTTACCAAACAAACTCCGTTTTCTCTTATGATGAGATACAAACCCCGTGCTTACCCCTCTCTCGGAAAGACGTTTCTCCCCGCTTTGGAAGAACGACTCACCCTACTAAAACGAGCTCAGGAAGAGGCACAGCATGCCCATCATGTAGCCAGGCAACAGATGGCTGCACGAGTCCGATCAAAATTCAAACCTTGGAAAGTGGGTGATAAGGTCTGGCTGGATAACAGGAACCTCCAAATGCGGTACGCCTCTCGCAAACTGGCCCCCCGACGGGAAGGACCATTTGAAATAGAGCGGGTAATCTCCCCGGTGGTCTACCAATTGCGGCTACCTCCCACTTGGAAGGTACATCCCGTGTTCCACGCCTCCTTACTCTCTCCATATCGAGAGACTGCGGAACACGGCCCCAATTTTATCAATCCGCCACCTGATGTCATCGCAGGAGAGGACCAGTACGAGGTCCAACAAATCCTAAGCCATCAAGGCACCGCTGGCCGAAGGCAGTACTTGGTCTCCTGGAAAGGGTATTCCGCAGCTGAGAACACTTGAGAACCGGAACAGAACCTAATTGGGACATGACGACTACTAAATGCATATAAAGCAGCTCATCCCAAGGACTTCCCTCCAACCGGCCGACGAAGACACCCCAGCTGAAGGAGAAATACCCTACCATACAAATAGCTACAATGTCTTCCTTCCCCGTTCTTCCGACCCCCGCCTTCGTTCTTCTCGTCCTCTATTTCGCTTTTGTTTTCTTCCCCCTTTTTCTTCTGGGCCTCTGCGTCTGGGACTCCCACAGGCGCATCATCTCTCTCCGGAACGACGTACGCTACGCCGTCACCGTTTCCGCACCCCCGCAACCAGCTCCCCCTGCCGATCACGACCTCCCCGACCCTACCCAGCCACAGGAATTACCCCAGGCTATGTGGACCTGGGGTTTTTCGGTGACATTTCCAGGGGAGGACACCACCAACGGGGGCTGGACCGGTAACGCCAATCCAGGGTGGTGAGTCCGAAGACGCAGCCCGCGCCCACAACGAACTATTTTCCTCTCTTCCTACTCGATATTTTGAAGTTCATTTCGCCTCCACCAGAGCAGGCACTTTCTATTTCATCCCTTTCGCTCTTCGTCCTTCTCAATTAGTCTTTCAGAATAGTCCTTATACTCCTTCTTTCATTCCCACTGCCAAACCACGAATCTAGTATGGCAGATCCGGTTGTTCCCCCCACGTTAGAGGACCGCCCTCTGCTTCGCTTAGATCACCTTACAGATTCCCACATGATGGGATTTATCTTCGACCTCTTGGACTCCCCTGACGCAGTGTTTGCCTTGGAACAAGTTATTCAACGAGAAAACGACGTGTTCCTTCCTTTACTTCTTTGCCTCTATTCCTTCTACGTTCATTCCCGAAGGCTCACAGTGGATCTCTTAGCCTCTTCGCGCATCATCGAGGAACTAGGGCTACCCCATCGGATTTCTTCCGCCAACAGCCTCCATCATCTAGGCCGGGCGAGGACTACCCTCTTTGAGCTCTTCAAGGCGGCAGGGTTAATACCATTGATCTATCGACTCCCCGAGGATGTCTACCTTCCCATCCTTCGAATTCATTTGGCACTCCTCTCCGACGACGAATACCGCGAATACTACTACAGGGATCGACCCACCCGTGAGGTGGACCAGGCCGGACACCCCGGAAACGGCTCCCCAGTTTCTGGCCTACCACACTCGGTATCACTGGAACCCCTACCCATTCAGATCCCCGCAGTTAACTTCGCCACTCTCGTCCCGACCACGCCGCCGCCCGACCCCAATGCCACAACACAGGTACCTTCCCGACCATGCAGAAGCAGATCCACCCGCACCCAAGTTGCCAGCACTCGATTGGGACACCCCTCAGATGATGAGGGATCTAGAAGGACCAGTGAGGACGACTCGCCGATGATTACCCCGGCGCGTAGAAGGAGGGCCGCGTGTCACCGGTGTGGGTCGCTCAACCACTACCGAGTTGACTGCGTCTACTATTCTTGCCCCTTCTGTCACACCTCCGCTCTGGGACATCCTCAATATGTGTGTCCCCTCCGCCTCTGTACCACTTGTGGAGCCTCTGGACATGTGGCCGCTGCCTGCACTCGGTCCACCCCCTACAATGGGAATCCTGCGGAATCATCCACATCCGGCCACGGGACATCGGCCCCTTCGTCCGTCTCCTCTCCGGATTTCTGAGACGGTGTCTCAGAGCTACGATGGGGGTAATGTTACGGTAAACTATGGGTTGGCTCAATCCGCATCCACATTCATCAGCGCACATATCGGAGAAATCCTTCCCATGCCATACGTTGACGATTCCCTTACTCCTCAGAACGCCCTAGACGCGGTAATCCCTCTCAATGAGGAAACCTTGCCGTTGTACCTTGATTTACTATCCATCCTGTGAGCTCACCTTCCTTATTTGTACTTCTACTGTTACACTTCCACATTCGGACGTTACTACTCCCACGGCGCATCTCTCATCACGCCGCGTTTCCCCAACTACCATATCGAGTAACTCCAGCTACTATAGGCGGTACTACCGCATCCAGCTGGTACAGCAATGCTCGAGTATTTATACGAGTCCATGTACAGTACTTTTCCCTAGCTAGTTCTACGCAATCTACATGTAGTGACTTAGCCATCCACGAGTCCCTTTGCGAAGGGATAGTGAGACCCGGATCTCTATTAGTCTCGCACTACTATCGAAGTGTGCTTGACAGCTAGGAAACTACGCGTACGCGTAACAGTTGGTACAGCAATGCTCAAGTATTTATACAAGTCCATGTACAGTACCTTTTCCCCAGCTAGTTCTATGCAATCTACATGTAGTTGCTAGTCATCCACAAGTCCCTTTGTGAAGGGATAGTGAGGCCAGAACTTCTATTAGTCTCACACTACTACCAAAGTGTACTCAACAGCTAGGGCTACACATACACGTAACAAAAGAACTAGCTCGTCCCAAGACCCCTGCTTCTTAGCAGTAGGGTCTCACCCACCGACAACACATTGTACCATGCTCCAAGGGGATCTGACAAGGAACAAGAAGAGGTGTTCTACACTGAGGACGAAGGAACCCTGTCTCAATCGAACCAGCTATTGCCATATGAAAACCCATACCAGAGCACCTCGCCAATTTTGCGATGCATCACAGGAAGACCTTCCCCTGCTGTGAACCCAGTAAGAAGGAGACAACCTTCCTCCTTGTTGTTAGCCCCTGTTCAGTCAGCAGGACCCATTGTGACCACTGTGGAACCGACTGCCCTGTCACCACTACCCTCTCCTCTCATTAGAGTGGAATCCACAGTATCTGAGAAAACTGATAGTGATGAAGAAATGGCTGATGCTTCCACGACACAGGCAGAGAAGAAAGGAGAGCTTCATGCAGCTCTCCCAGGAGACTTTAGTGGACAACCCGAGGACACTGAGAGATAGATCATGTCAATGAACATGTACTTTGCAATCAACGACCACATCTATAAGAAAGACGAACCAGTAATGATCCTCACCTGTCTTAACAAACTAACGAAAGGAAGAGGGGCTGCTTTCGCGGAAAGTTGGTATAATAGAGCTCCCAGTTCCATCTATGATGACTTCCTTGCAGCTTTCTGAGCTGCCTTCGTCCTGTCAGGACAAAAGGAATGCACCTGAAATGTCATCTATGACTTGAAGTAGAGTGAATTCCCAGACACAGAGGAAAAGAACATACCTCTACAACTTAAGTGAGGAAACTTTGACTCCTATGCTTCAGCATTTGAACTACAGGCCTATAGAAGTGGACTAGACACAGGACATGATGACATTCTCATCGATGTTTTAAGGAGAGGAGTAGATGGGAAGTTAGCCAACACAATGGCCACACTCAACCCACAACCTGAAACTTGGAAAGACTGGATTAAGAGAGTGCATACTTTTGACAAGAACTTTAGGAGACTAAAAAAGATCAGGGAGCAAACTCATTACCTCCTGTTCACTTTCACAACCAGAGCTTCTCCCACTCGCGATCCAAATGCCATGGACATCAACTCCGTTTGACTGTCCCCTACCGAAAGAGTGGAACACATGAAGAATAACAGATGCTTCGTGTGCCATTGAGTGGGCTGTCACTCCAATAACCACAAGAAAGGAGGAGCATCTTGACCTACAGGAAACTCTCGGAGACCCCAGACCACGATAGCTGTGGTAGATACCAATGCCTTAGGAGAGTTTATCCAAAACAGTGATCTCTCCAGAAATGAGCTTCTTCAGATCCTCAAAGTCTGCACAACTCCTGAAGAAGAACAGGAAGTCCAGGCTACTATGATAGAACAGGATTTTTAACTAGGAGGGTAGAATCAATGGCTACACCTCCTATAGACCTCGCACCAGTTTTTGTACTAGGAACAAACTCTAAAGCAATCAAACTCCCCATTCAACTATACAAATCTGAATCACAAAAACCCATTGACATCACAGCCCTGATCAATAGTGGGGCCACTGGGTGCTTCATCCATAAATACCTAGTCAAAGCAAAGGGATGGAAAATGGATAGACTCCTTCAATCATATATTGCAAATAATGTTGATGGTTCCAATAACCAGGGAGGACTCATTTGACACTTGGTCACCCTTACCCTCCGGATCGTGGATCAGGAAGAGAAGCAGACTTTCTTGGTAATTGACTGTGGAAAAGAACAAATGATCCTCAGGATTACCTGGCTACAGGAAGTAAACCCACGTATCAATTGGGAAACTGGAGTAGTATCCATCCCATCCCTCACCCCTACTCCAAAGACTGATCCTATTGAGCAAAGATATCTCATGAGATACCTGGAACTTGATCACCTTTCTATTGCCCAGACCACCCTTTCCACTGAACTGGCACAAAAGACAAAAATAACAAGTGTGGTGTTACCAGAAGAATTCAAACAGTACTCTGATGTATTTGGTGAACCAACAAAAGGAGAATTACCACCAAAACAACCCTATGACCAGGCCATAGATGCCATGTGCGACTTCTTACCCAAGGTGGCAAAGGCATATCCATTAAACCCAAAGGAATTGGCTACATGCAAAGAATTTGTAGATGAACACCTTGCATCAGGGAAAATACGACCCTCTAAATCCCCACAGGCCTCTCCCTTCTTCTTCATATCAAAGAAAGATGGAGGACTACATCCTTGTCAGGACTACCACTACCTCAACCAACATACAGTCAAGAACACATACCTGCTTCCACTGATATCAGAATTAATCGATCAACTAAAGAATTCCACCATCTTTACTAAATTCGATGTACAATGGGGATACAACAACATCTGAATCAAAGAAGGCGATGAATGGAAAGCCATGTTCATCACTCCATTTGGTCTCTTTAAACCCACAGTCATGTTCTTTGGCCTTTGCAACTCTCCTCCAACATTCCAAGCCCTGATGGATGACATATTCCGAGATATGGTTACTGAAGGATGGCTGTTAATCTATATGGATGACCTCATCATCCACACTAACAGGGACTCAGCACTCCATCATCAATGGACACAACAAGTATTGCAGAGAATGAGGGAACATAAATTATTCTTAAAACTCTCCAAATGCTTTTTCGATGTCAACAAAGTAGAATATCTTGGGATGATTGTCTGCCCAGGGCATATCACCCTCAATCCAGTCAAACTGAAAGCCATCAGCAAGTGGACACCTTCACAATCGGTGAAAGCCATCCACTCCTTCCTGGGGTTCTACAACTTCTATCAGAAATTCATCCCCAACTTCTCTGAGGTCTGCAGACCCTTACATGACCTTACAAAGAAAGGGGCTGCCTGGGCTTGGATGGATCCTTGCCAAAAGGCTTTTCTTGCATTACAAAAAGCTTTCTGCACCCAACTGATTCTCCAGCTTCCCAAAATCGAACATCCATTCTTTGTCATGACTGACACTTCCCTAGTAGCGTGTGGAGTGGTCCTCATGCAGAAGGACGCCAACAGAGATCTTCATCCAACCACTTACTTCTCCAAGACCTTTTCTCCAGAAGAATGAAATTATGACATCTACAATCGCGAATTACTTGCAGTCATCTGCGCCTTGGAGGAATGGTGAAATTATCTTACTGGAATGCAACATCAGGTAACCATTCTCACAGATCATAAGAACCTCACCTACTTTTGCCAACCCCAAAAGTTGTCACGACAGCAGGCATGATGGATGCTATTCCTGCAGGATTTCGACCTTACCTTCAAACACGTTCTGGGATCGGGCATGGCCCCAGCTGATGCACTTTCTTGCTCTTCTATGGAAGACACCAAATTGGACAATAAAGATGTGACCCTACTCCCTGTGGAACAGTTCACCCGTGCAATTGATCTTGCTCTCCAGGAGAAGATCACCCAATCCACTCCTTCCGACCTTTTTGTTGTTGATGCGCTCATGGCATTGGCCAAAGATAAATCCATCCTTCCCTGTATTTCCCCTGCTGACTGGAACTTTGACAACAGCTCACTTTACTTCAAAGGACGGCTCTATATCCCCGAACCCACACACCGAGATCTGGTTCACTTCATCCATACTTCTGGCATGGGAGGGCATGCTGGCTTTTTCTGGCTCTTACACCTGTTGCAACGTGACTATTGGTGGCCAGAGCTTTCTGGTTTCGTGCGAAAGTACATCTCTGGGTGTACTACCTGCCAGGTGTCAAAAGTTCTCATACACCCAACTGTCCTGCTGGCAAACCCCATTGCCAGCACTGCCACTTGCCTGTTTCAGTCAGTCTCTGTTGATCTCATCACCGATCTTCTCCTATCTGCCGGTTTTGATTCTATCATGGTCATGGTTGACCATGGCCTTACGAAGGGGGTAATTTTCGCCCCCTGTATCAAAAACATCAATGTCAAGGGCATCACCTCACTGTTTTTTCAGAAAGTCTTCCTCCGATTCGGACTTCATGACAAATGCATTTCCAACAGAGGCCCCCAATTCATCTCAGCCTTTGCCCAAAAACTCGCACGACTCCTTGAATACGACATCGCCCTCTCTACAGCCTATCATCTACAAACTGATGGAGAAACAGAATGCATAAACCAGGAATTAGAAACCTATCTGCGAAATCTTTGCCAAGGCAACCTCCATGTTTGGTCAGATCTCTTACCCATGGCCAAGTTCTCTCACAATGCCGCCACCCATTCTGTCACCAAGCAAACCCCATTCTCTCTCATGATGGGATACGAACCCTGTGCTTATCCATCCCTAGGAAAAATGTTCCTCCCTGCTCTAGAAGAATGACTCACACTCCTAAAAAGAGTTCAGGAGGAGGCACAGCATGCTCATCATGTAGCCAGGCAACAAATGGCTGAATGAGTCCGATCAAAATTCAGACCCTGGAAAGTCGGCGACAAGGTTTGGTTAGATAACAAGAATCTCCAAATGTGGTATGCTTCTTGCAAACTGGCCCCCCAACAGGAAGGCCCATTCGAGATAGAAAGGGTAATCTTCCCCGTGGTCTACCAATTGTGGCTTCCTCCCACCTGGAAGGTACACCCTGTGTTCCACACCTCATTACTTTCCCCATATCAAGAGACTACGGAACATGGCCCCAATTTCATCAATCCACCATCCAACATCATCACAGGAGAAGACCAGTACGAGGTCCAACAAATCCTAAGCCATTGAGGCACCACAGGCCGAAGGCAGTACCTAGTCTCCTGGAAAGGGTATTCCATAGCAGAGAACACTTTGGAACCAGAACGGAACCTGGCAGGAGCACACCAACTACTAAATGCATATAAAGCAGCTCGCTCCAAGGATTTCCCCTCAACCAGTTGACAAAAACATCCCAACTGAAGGAGAGAACCCCTACAATACATATAACTACAATGTTCTCTCTCCCCACTCTTCCAACCCCCGCTTTCATCTTATTGGTCCTTGATTTCACCTTCATCTTCTTCCCTTTATTTCTTCTTGGCCTCTGTGTCTGGGACTCCCACTGGTACATCATCAGCCTTAGGAACAACATGCACTACACAGTCACTGTCTCCACCTCACCACAACCAGCTCCTCCAGTAGACCACGGTCTCCCTGATCCTATCCAGCCATCTGAGTTACCCCGAGCCATGTGGACTTGGGGTTTCTTGGTGATGTTTCTCAGGAAGGACATCACCAACGGGGGCTGGACTGGCAACACCAATCCAGGGTGGTGAGTCTGAAAACACAGCCCATGCTTATAATGAACTATTTGCTCCCCTTTCAAATCCTTATTTCGAGACTTCTTTTGCCTCCACTAGAGCAGGCACCTTATACTTCATCCCATTTGGTCTTCGGCCTTCTCAATTGGTCTTTCAGAATATTCCTTACCAATCTTCCTTCCTTCCTATCACCAAACCACAAATCTAAAATGGCAGACCCTTCTATTTCCCCCTCTTCGGAAGATCATCCCATACTCCATTTAGATTGACTTATGGATTCCCATATGATGGGATTCATTTTTGATCTCTTGGATTCCCCAGATGCTGTATTGACTCTGGAACAAGTCATTTGTCGAGAGAATGACATTTTCCTTCCCCTTTTAATGAGACTTTATTCCTTCTATGTTCACTTGTGAAGGCTCACAGTGGATTTACTTGCCTCCTCCAGAACTATTGAGGAATTAGGACTTCCCCATCAGATCACCACTGCCAACAGTCTCCACCACCTTGGGAGGGCTCACACCACCCTCTTCAAACTATTTGAAGCCACAGGGCTAATACCATTGATCTACTGTCTCCCCGAAGATGCCTACCTTCCAATTCTGCAAATCCGACTTGCCTTTCTCTCTGATGACGAATATTGAGAATACTACTGGCAGGACCACTCCCCCAGTGAGATGGACCAGACCAGACACACCTGACTCAGCTCTCCAGTTCTTGGCATACCACACTTGGTATCACTGCAACCCTTACCCATTCTGCCACCAGTAATCAACTTTGCCACTCTTGTCCCTTCCACTCCACTGCCCAACCCTGTTTCCCCAGCACAGGTACCTCCCAGACCATGCAGAAGCCAATCTACCCATGCCAGAACTCTTAGGATCTGACTGGGACAGACCTCAGACAGCAAGGAGGGGAACAGGACCAGTGAGGATGGTTCACTGACCAACACCCCGATGCATAGAAGGAGGGTGGCATGCCACCGCTGTGGATCACTTAATCACTACCAAGTTGACTGCGTCTATTACTCTTGCCCCTTCTGCCACATGACCACTCCAGGACATCCACAATATGCCTGCTCTCTTTGCCTTTGCACTACATGTGGAGGGACAGGACATGTGGCAGCAGCCTGTACCCAGGCAAACCCCTACAGTGACTCACAAAATTGTCCCAATGTTTGACACTTTTTGATTGTTCATTGAATATCATTTGACCATGAACAAATATAAACAAGGTGTTGGTATATGAAAGGTAGCTATTACTCATGGCTAGG
>JBBPMG010001043.1:0-10074 GCA_038090195.1 Boletellus deceptivus | reverse complement strand
CATACAGTATCATCTAGTAGTAAGATATATATTTTCGTGCTCGGCTTTCGATGACTTGGCTGCCGCCACCCTTGAGTACAGGCACTTGGTGAGGCCGTCTAGGGTACCCCTCGTGTACAGCAGGGCTCACCAAAGCCTAATGCGGCAACTGACAAGTCCGGGGACATGGGTGTGACACCCGAGCGAGGTTACCGGGGAGCATTCAACTCGGACCAAAGGCCAGACTCGTCTTATCGTTGGGTACAGTCGCTCTTATCGCACAGATGATGGACCTCGATCGATAATGACTCCCGGCGAAAGCGTGTGTCCGGGGAAAAGGAAGCCATAGATTGGCAGTTGGGTACGCTAGACGAACTTGAGGTGTAAGACGTGCCACGTGTGCCGCCGAAAGATGGTAGCATCCTTTACCGTAGCTACCCTATGACGCGGGCTAGGATATCCCGCGTGTGACCAGGGTCTTCAGTGTGGTGACCGGCAAGTCTGGGGACAGTGACGTAGCCCTCGGGAGAGGTCGTGGTGTCACATTCAGCTCGGACGGTGGGCAACACTCGAGAGCTCTATCATCCATAAACGTGGTTCCCCCTAGTAGCGCAGAGCTCGAATATGGAAGTAATTGGATGTCCTGGTATCGTGTGCAGAGGTGAAAACAGCGCCGGGACCGCGATGCTTGCGCACTGTGACGATCGCGTGGTTGCCGGTGTGTCCTCTCGCTCTGGAGACAAGGGTCCCGGTCAGGATCAGGCCTTCAGGACACGGTGGTCGCTGCGGCATCTCACCCGAGTGCAAACAAGTATATAGCAATGAAGCATGATGGGCCTTCGAACGGGAGAGCATGGCAATTATCGCTTCAGAGGACACTGCAAAGGAGCATTGTTCGAAAGGAATGTTCTAACTCCGGATCCAGCTACTTGCCGTGTGCGAGTGCCATGATGCTTGAAGCTCAGCGCTGACATACTGTTCCGAACTTCAGGGCAGCGATACGCTCCGTAGTTGGGTACAGTCGGGATTGAGCCGTCGCAAAGCCCTATGTATACTTGTGTGAGCCCTGCAAGCTGACTGCATCACCGGAGACGAGAACAGGGTCAAATCCACGCGTTGCAAAACGGAGAGAGGCAGTGCACTTCGTCTGTGCATGTACGTTTGACTCGATCCCGACCATTTCGACGAGGCAGTTCAGGCCTTGTGTTCGAGTCCAGGGACATCATATCACACGCAGTTCCCAACAGAAACGTCTACCGTGGGCCACTGCGACTGGCAGCAAGTCATAGCCCATTTGGAGGAGGTGGCGCACGCAATCGTCTCACGCGATGTCCATCCTGTCGTCGTCACCGACGGGTCCCGTTGGCCGACGCTGGACGTGGCGTTGTCCTTCCTGTGTGCAGTGGGTCGGCTGTGCCGTCGCCCATGAGTGTGGGCAATGCGCGTACCTGGCTGCTCGAATGCGGTACTCGACGCGCTGCGGGCTCGGATCCGCCAAGCACTAAACGCATCGCGGAACACCTTCGTCCTATAAGTACGGGCGTTTATGTGCAACTTCACGCCCTCGCAGGACGACTGTCATCTGGTCTTGAAGGCCTAGCTCGCATCCACGTCCCGACGGTATCACGATGAAACTTCCCTTTTGGAAATCA
Source organism: Boletellus deceptivus (assembly GCA_038090195.1). Taxonomy (NCBI): domain Eukaryota; kingdom Fungi; phylum Basidiomycota; class Agaricomycetes; order Boletales; family Boletaceae; genus Boletellus; species Boletellus deceptivus. Next base: position 8,443 of record JBBPMG010001043.1, on the reverse strand, counting down.
AGGGATACCCGGCCAGAGAGCGGGCCAGGTTCTCGAGGTAGGTGCAGAATGCCACCCCAGACGTCGAATCCCCAAAACGCACTGTTTCGGCTAACCATGTTTACTGGTCTCAGATGCGCCTAGCGAGGCTAATACAGCCTCAAATCCGATGAAGAGTAAACCGGGTTTCTGGAGATCGCTTGACTGGAAATTGATGCTTGCATTACTCTTTCCTGTGACGCTTGAAACGCTCGACTACACTGGTACGTCATTCAACTATACAGGCACATCGACGTTTTGACAGTAATCGCTCATGCATCTTTTTTTTCTTTATTCTTGATAGTCGTCGCCACTGCACAGTCTCGAATCGCGGTCAGTGGTTTGGCACCTCTTCGCTGTCACTCTCGTGTACTGACTCTTTTTCTGCCCGCAAGTCCGTCTTCAATGCACTTCCACTCCAAAGGTCAGTCTTCCACGTGCACCGAAGAAAATTAAACCGATATTCATTGGCTCATAACAGTTACATTGGTACTGCGTATCTCCTCGCCTCGACCGTCTTCCTCCCCTTGTTTGCCTCCATTGCCGATATCTATGGTCGCCACTTTGGGCTTCAACTCTCGTTGCTATTCTTCCTCATTGGAAGCGCAATCGGTACGGGTGCGGAAAACATGCCCATGGTACTTGCGGGAAGAGGCATTGCTGGTATAGGCGCTGCTGGGCTCCTTACTGTACGTCCACCTTTCACAGTAACACTCGCCTACTCACTTGCGAGCACATGTGGACCATAGCTCGTTCGAACGATCATGTCGGATACGGCGTCGCTCAACCAGAATACTTTCCAGCAGTCGATGTTGTTCTTGCTCTATGCGGTCGGTTTTAGTGTCGGACCCGTGATTGGTGGATATCTGGTCTCTGCCAACTTTCGCTGGGTGTTCGCCATCAAGTAAGTCGTCTTCCTAGCTGCTTGCCGTCTTCATTCCCATTTCCTTTCAGCTTGCCGTGTACGGCGCTCGCCATGGTCCTGTGTTTCGTCTTTCTCCGCAATCGGTCTCCCCCGCCTGACACTGGCGACGTCGAGAAATCCAAAGTGCACTGGGCACCAATGTCCACGACCGTCGATACTTGGGTTTCCAAGCTTTCCTTGATTGACTGGGTCGGCACGTTTCTATTCGTCAGCGGTGGTATCCTCCTCTTGCTTGCACTTAACTGGGGGCCGGATGACAACTGGAAAACTGCCCGAGTCATCGTCAACCTCGTCCTCGGCGCGCTGTTGATCATCCTCTGCTTCCTGTGGGAGATTCTTCTCGAGCATCGCTCGTTCTCGTCGGCATCCTTCAACAGTGTTGGCGAGTCCGGCTTCATCCGGACGCGTTACACGGGCATCTTCCGTGCACGGTCGATGATCCCGCTCGAGTTGTTCACGTCGTACGACATGTGCGTCGTGCAATACGGGTCATTCGTCTCGGGCATCGTCATGTTTGTCATGTTTTACTTTGTGGCGATCTTTGCGACGGTAGTGACTGGACTTTCGCCTTCTAATTCCGGGATTCAGCTGCTTTATTTCGCGCCGGGTCTTGTGCGTACCATTTCCCCTACATCTGCGGAGTTCAGCTTGACTGACCCTTGATTGGGGGGCTAAAACAGGGCGGCGGCTCGTTACTCTCGATTCGGATGATCAAAATGTGGCGTCAGGTCAGTGTCCAGCTGGAAGTTAGAGACGATGGTTCACCGACTGCGTCTATATAGCCTATTTACCCCATCGTTCTCGGAAGCGTCATCATGACAGTTGGGGTAGGTCTCATCCAAATGGCCATGCAGCGCAACGTACAAAGCCAAGTGAACGGGTGAGCTTGTAGTCCCACCCACCTTCTCGTCTGTGAACGTGGCTTACCTTCATCGCGCATAGATTCATGGCGATGGTGGGCGTCGGCGTCGGCATGAACGCAGGCCCGCTGTCCATCCAGGCACGCTTCAAGAAACCGAACCATGTCGCGATCTCGAGCGCCATGATGACATTTGTGCGTGCCCCACCTGCCCGTCTCCCGTGTAACGTATTCACCTTTTGGGTAGTTCCGCGCGTTTGGTGGCACGGTCGGCCTCGCGCAATGTTTCACGGTCCTGGATGCCAAAGTGAACGCGTACATTGCGGGACAGCTGGCCGCTGCCACGCTCTCGCAGGCGGACCGGACCACACTTGCGACACTGCTCGACGATGGCGGGCTGACGTCGCTGACGAGCCTGGACGGGTTTACGAGCGCGGTGCAGGGGGTGGTGCGGGATGCGTTTCTGGATGGGGTGCGGTGGTGTTTTGTGAGCCTGATCCCGTGGTTGGGGGTCGGGTGCGCGGTGTCGGTGTTTTTGAGCCGGATCGAGGACACGGATGTCGAGCATGTGGACGAGCACGGGAAGCCGGGGCGGACAGACGAAGCGGAGGGCGAGGGTGAACATGTGGACATGGACGTGGGTGAAGACAGGCAGAGACGAACGGAGATAGGCGGGGGTGTCGAGGTTGACGCTGTGCGGTAACGACTGCTGGTTTTTCTTTTTGCCCGCTGCTCGTGGATGGAGGGTAGTATTTATTCCCTTTGGTCTGGTTCCCGCTGCCGATGATACCCGATCGACCTCGATCCTACGCGTAGATACTATGCATGTAGTAAGATCAGTCATGTAGCCTAAGTACTGGTTGAATTGAATCATCCACTGTCGACCCGTCAATGTTGCGACCACATGCAGTCGCGTCGGATCACGGGGTATGCCGTGAAAAGGTGGCGTCCGGGGAGTGCGACGGGTGTGGGTGCTTGCGAGAGCCCTGGTTTGTGCCTGAATCGAGGATATGCCAGGGCGGGCATAACGATGGTACGGAGCCAAGGTCATCAGCTCTCGACGAAGATGTCATCACAACAAAAGGCCACATAGATATCCAAATGAGCTATGTGAACCCAAATGGGATCGTTACAGTGCTTCTGGTCTCTTTCACACATAAAGTCTCTGTTCTGAGGCATCCTCCACGATCTTGTCTGGTTCCTCCCACGGAAGCCCCACCTCCTGGGAAATCCTTGGGAGTCTCGAATCATTTGACATGGGTGTCGGTGAACCCGGGGGCAGCCCCGTATCATGTCTATGTGCAGCAGGCGCGATCCCCTCGTCAGCTGGACTCTCTGGACTGTCTGGATTATCATTCAGTTTGCGGGTGCGGCTGACATCCGTTAACTGTCGAGGCGTGAACCTGATCAGAAAGAGATCCCACCCAAGCGCTCGTTGCACGACTCTCACTGCCTTCTGATACAGTCTCTAAACATGACCGCGGTCGTGTCGGCGGCGGTCCACGAGTGAATAAATGGAGGACGTGCCACACTCAGCATTTTAGCTCGGCTGGCTAGGCCAGACCGTTTCCCAGCATCCTCCGGATTGGTTTCCGGAGAAGAGACGGTGATGACAATGCGATTGGGTGGCGGACCCTCTTTCGCTGTGTCCATATGGTCCAGCAAAGAAGTAACTCAAGGACACTGGAGCGAGAGTGAATTTTTGAAAGCGCGCTGCGCGCTGAGGCGCCTGCTGACCGATGCGCCCGGCCCGGTGCAGTCATGCGACCCTGGGTCACTGGCTATCCCCCAAACACTCCACCAGTCGGCAAGTTATTCATAATGTCTCTTTCAAGCGCCGACGGGGGACGTCCCGAAGCTGCCGAGGGCTGCTCGTTGCCCCCAGTGCCTCTTTGACAGCTGCATCGCCCTCCGCGGAAACATCCGCCCTACCTAGGGCGAAAGGTTCAAGAGACATAGCTGAAGTTGCTGAACTGGATGTGAATTGTCTTCCCGGCCAGTCTCTCAGCTTTTTCCTGGCAGATAGGATACTGGCGTCGTATGTGCAACTCACTTGTTCGTTCCTGATCGACGATTGATCCTTATCAATCATTGGCAGACTTGTTGATATTTTCCAACCACGATACGCTTCAGCACTCTCTAATCGTGGGCTTGCATCGCCTCTGAATTGATTTGATCTGTTTCCTGTGAGTCATATACGTTCCGAGTTTGTTGATTGCTTGCTGGTTTCTGACTCCCACTTCTTGTACCAGTCCTCTCGTCAGTTCTTTTCACCCGATTACATTTCCGTTGTTCTCTGTTTGCTACATCCGGGATTCAATTTTCTATCTTTCCTCGAGCTCTTCCCCTGATCTCCTGGTCCCCATCCACACGACAGGTCTGCTCTGCCTGTTTCATCTTCTTCACCTCCTGCATACCAGCCCTCTATCAGTCTCCGGTCTCCGGTCTTATATCTTTCCCTTCCCTCTGCGTGAGTCTGTTCGTGTAGGCGTGTGTATTTTCCCTTGGTGGGGACTGCCCAGCTTATTGGCCTTTCTGTTCTAGTCCGTTCTTGTCCCTTTTCTTGCCTCTTCGTATCTGAGATCCGCTCCGGTCCAGGTGTTTGCTTCCACCTCACCCCAAAGTTCTAGATTTATATCGTCGTGTTACGAGCCTGTTCGTTCCATCGAAACCCACCGGAGTCCTACGTTACCTCGGAGCCCCAGTTCTACACTCGTCGTCTTGCCATATTGATTGTCTCCAACCCGATTACAACGCCGTATTGCCTATATTCCGTCGTGAGTCCGCGGGTTCTCGATAAAACATAGTAGGGGGATCTGACGCCAGTTTCTCATCATCATTAGTGCCCTTGTCTCTCCGTTTTTCGTACTTCTTTCTACCGAGTCATTGTATTTTGTCCCAGTTTACAACCCTATACCTCTAATGAGTGACATCAATTCCGAGTCTGACCCAATCACCTTCCAGGTCATTGGTGCGTCCTTAATAGCTAATCCATATACTCGTCTATGCTTACTTTTCTGCAGTCACACAATTAGTACTCTCATCCCAATTTCTAGGGGAGGACTCAGATCTTCGTGTCACTGTTGCTGTTGGGGATCAAGCCAAGATAACCTGTTCTGGGGAAATATCAGAGGACAGTCTAACAATCACATGGAACCATCCCTTTCTCTTGCAAGTATTACTGTATATATTGCAACCATGACTGCTGATGTACCAGCCTGCAGCTCTGCACCTCCTTCCATCTTTGTTGGGATTTCTGTCTGCATTCTCCCAGGGAAGCTCACTCCTGAATGGGACAAACATCCACTAGGCAACAAGATATCCACCAGTGTGGCTAACTTGTTGCAGTCTGGTGAGGCATGGAAATGTAAGTCTTATTTCTACTATTTCTCTCATACAAGTGCTGATAGCATAAAGGCACTATTACTGGATTGACTCATGGTCCCTCTATAACTTTATTCATGAAATGCAAGCCTTCTGAAGTGCTTGTAGGTCTTTATATTCCAGGTCTCTATTATCACTGTTAAGACCTTGCTCTTAGGATAGACCAGAAGGGCATGATTGTTTATCAGCTTTGGGCAAATATGACATAAAGCTATATGAGTTTGGACAGAAGTTCAAAAATATGCCTTGTCTGTCTACACAAATTGAACTAGGACTAGCAAAGCTGGATCTCTCTCCTCTGGGCCACCCATCTCACCTGAAGGCTCTCAATAATCTGGCATATTCTTATGAGACCTGTTATGACCAAGGAGGAATCATCTCAGATCTTGATAGAGCCATTGAAATAAGACAAGCTATGCTTGAGCTTTGCCCACAAGGCCATGCAAAACATGCTTGGACTCTTGGAAATCTTGCTACATCTTTGTCAAAGAGGTACAGAATCCAGCAGAATCCAACAGATCTGAACAGAATCATAACAATGCAACAAAGCAGGCTTGATTTGTGTCCATTAGGACATCCAGACTATGAAAGTGCCCTTGGAAGGCTTGCTACATCCTTGACACATCGCTATCATGCTTGTGGTGATGAAATAGACTTGAACAAGGCCATTGACATGAAGGAAAAAAGGCTTGAACTCTGTCCAGCAGGGCATCAATTTCATGCTGAAGCTCTTGGACACCTTGCAACATCTTTATATGACTGTTATCATATACATGGCAAACCAGCTGACTTGAAAAGAACCATTGACATGGCAGAGAAAAGGCTAGAGCTATGCCCACCAGGTCATCCAAATCATGGAATTGCACTTGAAAGGCTTGCCATACCATTGAAGGATCTTTACATCAAGGAGAAAAACTATGCTGATCTCACAAGGGCCATCAAATTACTCCAAGAGGCAATGCTTACTTTTCCTACCCAACATCAACAATTTGCATTTGTTACTGAGAAACTAGCTGAAACTATTCCTCTTCAGCATCAGCCCTTGTCATATTCCCTACTGGATGAGGCCTTTGAAGTCTACAGGCAGCTGAAAAAATGTGCTCCAGCAGTTTCACTGAAATTGTGGGATGCAACCCAAGCCTGGGTTGAGAACGCTGAAAAGCACAATCACACATCAGTTCTGGAGGCCTATCAAACATCACTTGATACACTGGATCACTTTACCTCTTTCAACTCTTCATTGGACTCGAGACATGAGACAATGCAAACAAGGGTAGCCAATCTGGTGAATGATGCATTCTCGTGTGCTATGAGGCATGGCAGGTTGCAAATGGCTCTTGAATTCCTGGAGCAAGGTCGGGGAATCCTGTGGAGTCAACTCGCACGCTTCGACACCTCTATCGCCGCGTTGGAGGGCCAGAGTGACCAGAGACGCGGGCTTGGGAAGAGGTTCACACAGCTGAGCTCCGAACTCAAGAAACATGCGGAAGGCAGAGGCAGGGATCCTTATTGGCGGGTCCAAGAGGAATGGCAGTCGGTGGTGGACGAGATTCGCCGTCTGGACGGGTTCGCGCGATTCCTCCTACCTCCCCGTTTCGATGATCTCCGGCGAGCAGCTGAAGACGGACCGGTCGTCATTGTAAACGCCAGCAAATACGGCTGTGACGCACTCGTTGTTCTTTCTGCTGGCTCACCCATTCGTATTCCCCTTCCAAATTGCTCGCTTGAAGACATCGATGAGCTGTGTTCGCAATTGTCCGAGCTCACCCGTTATCCGCACGCGTACGGAAACAACAAAGAATCCTGGGTGAAGCGGGTGTTGCGCGAGTTATGGTCATCCGTGGTTGAGCCGATCGTGGACGTGCTCCAAAACGACATTCGGTTGCCTAAAGGCGCACGCATCTGGTGGTGCCCGATGTCAAAGTTTACGATTCTCCCGCTCCATGCTGCAGGTCCTTACCTAAAAGGTAGGAGGAATCTCCCGGATATTTACCCCTCATCGTACGCGCCCTCTTTCTCTGCTCTGATTCGTACCCGCGATCGCATACGTGCTCGGGAGGCTAGGCGGGACGCCAATGGTGCACCAGATGTGATCTCGTTGGTGGCCGTTGGCCAGGGGAAACCGAGTGCAGACACAAACCTGAGCGAACTACCCGAGGTAGAGTTCGAAATCAACAAGATCCGTGCCGAGACAAGTGGCCGTCCGGACGTGACGTTCGAGACCGTCACAGGTGCGGCAGCCACGATCGAAGGGGCCCTGCAGGCATTCCGGGATCACCGCTTGGTCCACATCGCCTGCCACGGTGCGCAGCACCCGAGAAAGCCGTTCGAGTCGTGGTTTGCGATGGGCGACGGTAAGCTCACGCTGATGCGCATCATCCAGGAGCGCTATGCCAACTCGGAGCTTGCGTTCCTGTCTGCGTGCCATACGGCGCTGGGTGACGAGTCGACTCCAGACGAGGTGCTCCATCTTGCAGCTGGGATGCAGTTTGCGGGATTCGACGGGGTGATCGGGACCCTGTGGAAGGTGGACGACTCCGTCACCCATCAGGTGGTTACTCGGTTTTACAAGCACATGTTCGACCGGCCGGTGATTGACTTTCGCCATGCGGCTGTCGCACTGAACATGGCAGTCTTGGAGGCGGCCGACAAGGTGTCGTTGGAGAAGCGGATTGTGTTTGTGCACATTGGAATTTGAGCTCTTCGATCGACGAGTTTCCTGTCCTTCTCGTATCGAGGTTCAGATATTGATTTTACCTTCTTCGGATGTGCTTTCCATTCATATTTGTATTATATCCTCACCTCAAAGTTTGTGTCCACGCATATGAATTTCTGATCTCCGTTTCATCCAGGTTGCTGTTGTACGACACGCATGGGTCTTTCTTCGACGCGGATTGCGTCCCATCTTGTACGATATCCCGACTTCCATGCTAGAATCCACGAGATGACTCCAAACACGCCGTAGACTATATTTTTGATGCGGGATTAGCAGAGTTTTCGGGTGATTCATTTGTTTTTGTTTAAGTATTGCCAGCCCGTCAACCAAAGGTATCTATCGCAGGATAGATTGTGCAACCCGAACAGGAAGATCCCGTGCATATAGGGGCATCCGAACTTCCGTCCAACGACGATGTTTCGACTTACCAATCATCACAGGCCCCGAGTGTACTAGTAGCCGGGCAACGTGCGACGACGATCCTTTCTTCCACGTTGTGCACATCATGGGCATTGGGCGAACAACGGCCAGGAGCGCCGGC
>JBBPMG010001042.1:0-10074 GCA_038090195.1 Boletellus deceptivus | reverse complement strand
GATGATTTTCCTTCGCCCATGTTGAGTTGCATAGCAGTATTTTTTCCAAAGGATGGACGTATCATCTCGTTCGCGACCTCGACTTGGACGCGACGAATCAAGAAGTCGCCTTGCAGCTAGGGCAAGCAGGACACATAGGGATCAGCACGCATTCTCATCAGTAAGACGGAACACACCTGGATCAGTAGCCAATCCGGATGCTTTTCGGCAATCCATCCATCGCACCCCTCGTTCTCTGATTCCCTGAAGAATTCTTCCGTAAGACCGTCGAGGTGCAGCCGAAGTAATCTTCGGGATCGCTGAAGCTCCAGCGCGAGCAAAGCCAGCTTTGTGAGGCATTTTTTCCATTCATCAGAAAGCACAACGGGCGAGTTCGAAGCAAAGATTCGGAAGAGGGCATGCGCAGTGATCCGCGGCCATTGACCAGATAATCTCAGAGCCCGTTCGCTGATGTCTCGTGGACCTAGACTGAGTCGGACATAGTCCAGAGCTTGGGTGTATCTGGTCTTGCACTCAGCGTAATGTGTCTTGAGCCTCTCAGTAGTAGGTTTCTTCGTCGATCCCGGAGCCACAGAGGTTATCTCGCTCTCGAGATTCTCTGCACTAGTGCGAAGAGCCCACGCATATCGAAGCTGAAATTGGTTTGTTGCATCCACCTCAGCGACGGAAATTAGCTGGCGCAGCGAGGTAGTGTCAAGGGATGAGGTGTTCCTGCCCATGGCAGTGTATCGGGGCAATTTATTATTCATTCGCAACAATGGCACAGGCCCGGCGAACAGTCCGTCCACCTCTGGCAGCCAAGCAATACGAGGGGGAGGGTCTTCAGAAGGGTGGAACGTGTATCGAACATCGGCAGCTGGGATAGCCCGGGAGGGTACACCTTTCAACAGATTATGCACACGGGTAAGGTGCTGTCTCAGCTTCAGATTGCGATAGCAACTGAGGAAGTAGCTCTGAATCTTGGACGTCAAGCTCGCCACATCGTACAGTTTAGGATTGAGCTGGCACTGCGGAGGAGTTTCGCATGGCCAAGCGAGAAGCAGTTGCTGAACGGTTGCGTCAGCATTCGAGTCCCGCCTGTTCTGATACATTTTGAATTGGCGTTGGCGCAAGTCACTAGAGCTCTCCCCAGATTTCGCAGGTTCTGTGCTTTCAGGGCTTTTCTCAAAGGGGGAGGCACAATCAGAAACATAACCTTGCAAGGTGGTCGGCAAGGGATAATCCCCATCCAGAAGATGGTAAGAATCATACATTGGTGGATCCTCCAAGAGGAAGTGCCATTCCACTGCAAAGGCCACAAACGCAGGGACGATATCACTGAGTGCGGGTGACGCATATGCCATTGCAGAGAGGGAGAACAACAATTGCATCCATTTCTCTTCGTCACTCTTGCGCAGGAGATTGTATGCTTCGAGCCATATTGACCGGAGATCAGGGTTTAGCCACGAGCGGTCATATTGCAGTGATAAAGGAACCGCCCCCAATGCAGTCCCTGCTCCCCACGTTTTTATCATGGCTTGGACGTACTTCGCAGCGGCTGCATTAGTGGCCCGGTGGTGGACGGTGGCCGCCGCTATATAAGCACGATGCTCCCCCGAGGTAGGGTCTACCGTGTCTCTGCCCGAATACCTAACATCAAAAGATGCCTTAGGAAGCGGCTCAGAAAGCTCGGATGGAAATAGATGCGCGGCGCGTAGTGCACCTCGCTTCAGAAGATGGGCGTCCCGAGATGGAAACGATTTGAATAGAGGGCTCGGCTGATTCTCCTGGAACAATTGAAGTCTTTCCCAATGCTCCTTGATCCCATCAGCGACGACAAACAGCTCGTGATGTTGAGAGATCGCTGGAAGATCAAGCCACTCTACCTTCTGCATGTTCTTCAAGTGCTCCGGGTACCACGTCCGTGATGGGCACAACGATCCGATCAGGCCCAGGATCTCCGCGTCCCGGGGACTGAACTTCATGATCGACCAGCAACTTCCCGAACGAAGTATGGACAGTGCTTCCTCTGTACCCAATTTGCTCGTAAGCGAATCGGTGCCACACCCACTCGTCAAAGCATGCAGATATGCGCAGTACAGCTTGTTTGTCAGACTGACGTTCCCAGTCAGGCAACCCAATTCCGTGTCGATTCTGTAGGTCTGGTAGGTGATTCGGGTAGGACCCTGAGTTTCGATCTCGACATATACATGGTGCCCGTCCATCCCGAACGAAACGGCACCCTCGGGAATCAGGACACATCGCGGGACGAGCTCGTCAGCACCGGCCCCTGTGGACCGCGGTCGAAGCACTAGCTGATTGACCAAACCGAACATCGTCCCAGTAGACTGGTCTTCGTCATACACCATGTTTCGAATGTTGTGTGATTGGAGGTCCCCGTCCTCATTCACGTAAAACGACAGGCCATAACGGGGTAATTTAACAGTCAGTTGCGAGCGTGATGACGGTTGGCTCGCGTCAACCGGGGAAGAGGTAATAAGGAGATTTTCCAGGGTGTCCAGCGGCTCCAAGAGACTCGATATCATGGCCCAAGAGTGACTGCGGATGTCTACGAGAAGCTCGCGACCATTGCACATGCGATATTGCCCAGGTGTGCAGTCAATCTTCCAATTATCCGGCGAGCTCTCCCAAACCTTGTCCTGAGGGCGTATCTCCAAAGCACGCGTGGTGATATTCAACCAGTGGGCGTGTCCACTGATCAACATCGCCGGGATATCTCCTTCCAATTTCCCTGGAGGGACGAGCTCGAGGACCGTATCCGCTTGCTTCGCTCGTATTACAAGGCCATCGTCTCTGAGGGAAAAGTACACCTAAGGATGACACTTGAATTCCTGCAGTAGTCATGCTCCACACTTCGAATGCGCTCACCTGATAGCCTGAAATCTTGTTTTGGGTGGAGAAGTCCATCCCCGGGAAATCAGCCGGTACGACATCAAGGATTTGCTGTAGAGACAGTCACCCTCTGATGCGTTATTTGATCGCAATGCTCACCTTTCCAAAAATTTGATTGTACAGCGGGTGCTGCATGATAGCATGCGACAATCTGCCTAAGGGCTTTCCGTCTACCAACAGCGAGCCATCAAGCAAGTTGAAGTGGACGACCTGCGAAGATTGATATTCTGTCGGTACGGTCGCACACCAGAACCAGCGTGAATTTGGGTACGGCAATGGACTCCAGTCCGAACCCTCACGGTAGAGGGGCCAAACCCTACGAACTGCACGGTCAAGACCACGATAACCGGGGGGTGTCTGGATGACATCATGTATGACACCCTCGAGAGTCAAGGAGAGACGACGATCTCTGTCAAGGAGTAACCGGGAATGTGGGGGAAGATCGGAAACCTTGCCAGGGGTATTGTTGTGGACGAGCATTGCGCAAGAAAGTAGAATCTCGACGTCTTCTGCAGAGTAAAGGGCTTCTCTGGCCATAGCAGAGTTGACGTTGAACGTGCCCCGACAGACAGCAGCATTATCCCGTAAAAGACCACGAAGCTCCTCATCTTCACGCGTTTGTGCAACCCTCTCCGACAGATCCGTCACCCAGGAGAACACCTTTTCACGGACCACACGGAGGAGCCGGAGAGCTTTCTGTGATACGGCCCGATTGGAGTGAGACACAAGAAAACGACCGAGCAAGAACGAGATGGTCTCCATCGTCACACCCTCCAGCCAGTTGGCTTTCACATCGTTTAAAAGCCCTTCCAGTTCTTTTATCAGCGCCTCACAAAAGGAGACCTCTTGGATCTCTTCATGCCATGTCCACCCCGTGCTGCTAACCGGCCCGACTTGAGAGACCGCCTGCACGATCAGTAAATGCACCTCTTGCCGGCGGAATGTCAGCGACCGCGCTCTGAGTTCTCGCAAGACGTTCAGCCACTGGAGAGAACCACCGCTCCGCAGGTGTCCAAACGCCGTAAATTCATGGATGGAAAGATCCTTGTGGCAATCAGCTTGGTCTGCCAAGATCTCGTTCGACGTGTGAGAAGTAGTATTGACATATTTTTGGAGATTCTGGTAAGGACCACTCGGGAGCTGGTGTGTGCAATATTTCCTGGCATTCAGACGGCCCAGCGCCTCAGAGACAGGGATTCGAGCTTTGCTATCGAAAGCGCTGAACTTCAACCCATTGTTAACACGGACACGTTTCTCCGTTGTAGGAATTTGCACTCGGCTGTAATGTGTGACCACAAAGGGTTTGGTATCGGAACTAAGGGAGATCCGCGAGAGTGGATGTTGGACGTGATAAGGCTGCAACGCTGCATATTGGTCGAGCTTGATGTAAGGATCTTTTGGCTTGAGAGGTGGTGAACAGAGGTCGACCAGGAGATGGAATGTGGCATTCCGCCACATATTGAAAGATACTGGACAGTTTAGTTCAAATAATACCACCTCGGCCATGATTCCGACAGGCAATGGCCACTCATAGACAGCGATCTCCATTCTCTTTAGTTGCTTCTCAAGGCGACACTTGGTGCACTTCTTCGGATGAAATTCCCGGCCGTCCTGATTGACAGCGGAACTGTGTTCAGTATTTATGCATTGTTTCTTCAGATCTGCATGACGAGCGTTCGCTTTCTCGAGCTGAACAACCTTCTTTTCAAGATCTTGTTGCGCAGCTTCCTCTATTTCAGTCTTGAGATGTTGAAGACGCGAGGATCCTCTGTAGTAACGAACCTCGAAGCTGTCTGTGGTGACTTTGGTGGAAAATACAGACAACCCGTGTGATCGAGTGTGGCGACGAGAAAGATACTGGTGCACCTGACGGAGACGATCCAAGCTCGCAGAGTCGCAAAGTAGCAGATCCTCCAGAAAACTTATCGGAACCTCCGGAGAGTACTCGGTCAACATTGGAATCTCCTTGACCGCTATCTTGTCAAGTGCAACCCAAAGTTCGATCACAGTCAACAGCATCACTGACAGCAGCTCCGGATTATCTCCATACGTTTCTAACGCCTTCGAAGAGTATTTGTCGGCCAAGACCACCAGCTGAGCACAAGCATCATTGTTCTTCGTCACCCGATCCACCCAATCATCGATCTCTTGTTCAACTGCTTGTTCGACATCATACAAAGCAATATGCGGTTCAGTCTGATATACTTCCTCGAAGAGCTTTCCATCGGAAGACAGGAACCCGTTTAGACTCCCGCGAGCACGATGTTTGGGGCTGAACATTGCGCCAACACGGTTGGCGACCTGATTAGCGAGACGAGTATGAAGAAAATCGCGACTGCCCAGCATCGACAGCCAAACGTCTCGGCCCAGATCAAGCTCCGATGGGTTCCAACGTGGAGATATATGTTGGGCAATCTGTATGCGTTCCCATCTTTTCTCAACTGTTAACCGGAGGGAAATGCATGTTTCTAACACGGTTTGCGATAACCAATCCGGTGCGGAAGTGCCCAGTTTCCGCAACCGTCGACTGATCTTGGCAGACATGAACTGGAGGAGATCGTTTGGGAGGTCTTCACATATCCTTTCCTTCCCGAGGCAACACATGAAGAACAGCATGAATTCCTTGTACGCCACCCGACCGCGAGAGGATCGAGCGAACGTCATCTGAAGAACAACTCGAATGAGTAGCCACAGAGGCGAACGCCGCCACGGCAACTTCGAGTTGTTCCACAAGACGTCATCACCGATCCGCTTGGTGATGCGAACGACGTCTGCAGGGCTACCGACACTCCTCAGGATGCCGGTAAGCAGTTCGGTGATGTAGCGTGGGTGGGCAGTGTCACGCATTTCGAGAACGGTAGACTGCGCCTTCAGAGTTGTGGCGGCAGCATCAGAAAGGATGTCGTCGTTCATGTGAACGAGGAAGTTGACAAGCTCGGAACGGAAGCTCTCATCGTCGAACGTGACGTTTGGGACCTCGATGGCCGGACCAGGGTATGAACAGATGAGTTTTCCTTGTGTGGTCATCACATTCTCGGCCTTGGGGGACACCTCGAACGACTCGAAAATGGTCGTCTTTTCCTGTTTCCTGAACACGACCGCCACATTCTGAGCTCGGACCGGAAATGCGAGGACATCTGTGTGTCGTGAGTTCCTGATACGGCAAGAAGACCGGGAGCTTACCTCCGACGAGCATGCTACCAAGTTGAGAGATGGTCTGGGACCTGTCCAAGCTTCGAAACTGGACAATGGCAGTCAGATTGTCGAGCGTTCGCCAAATGCGACGCCATTGAAGCACGTCAGAATCTGTTGCATGGGCAGCGCAGAGACGCGCCACAGCAGCGATAGCTCCAGTCAGGGAACGGTCGCTGCCGAGGGAGTGGTCATCCCCGTCGGGGAGCTGGAGGGGGCAAAACACATGAGTGATGATGTATTCGAACGTAGAAATGTCATCAGGATCGAGGACAGAGTTGAGCATTGAGAGGGATATGGAAAATGACGGCGAAGCGCTGGAGAAGGGAGGGGAGAAAGTAACATGTAGAATCCGACCCTAAAGCTGCAGTGAGCGTCCGAATGCGAACAACACAGGATTATCATACCGTCAAGAATAGGGAACAAGGCGTGGGTCGGGTCGCGAAGTTACGGATATAGAGCGAGGATATAGCCCCCGGAACGTCCGGTGTCCACGGCCTTTAGGACAGATTCGACAGCCCCAGCGAAGGTGGTGGGGCCACGAATGGTCGGCTGTTGTGAGCCCAGGCCGCGCCGGTGTGGGTCAATGTGAACGTGGTAGGAGAAGTGTTGTGTGCCCCGTTACCACTTGGGGCCATAGTATATCAGAGAACTGCTGACGTAACTCAAGCCCCCAAGCACCTGCATCAGAAAAGTAGGGTCAAACCCGACGCCGTAACCTGCTCCTTGCCTCGCACCACACCAAGGACATCACGAAGGACTTCTGGCTGAATTGACCATCAATAGTTCTCGCATTCGCACTAGCAGTAGTTTATAGCTTCTACGCGATGCTGTCACTTCCACAAGACTTGAACCTATTAGTGGATACCGATTTCCAGAACACCCAATTACCACCTACGGAACGTCGAAAACTTGAGGTGTTTGCGCGAGGCAGCACGACTAGTGCACTGCATGGGTAAACCCGCAGGTTATTAAGTGCGCAACCGACACGGCTACAGCGACGACAACATCGACAGGACAAGGGTAGTGGTCTGGGTATGACCCGCCGCTAGCAGGCAGCATGAATGAGCACGGGCCCAACAGGAGATGGTGTGTCTACTGGTTGCCCGTGTTCATGCGCACACTGCGTATGCAACGGCGATGGCAAGACAGGATGAGGGCGAGACGAGGTCAGGGGGCGATGAGACAAGGAAGCGACAACGGCAGGACGAGGTAGCGACAGGTGGGAGCACGTGCACACTTATGCCTGGGCGAGAAAGGGCAGGCGAGACGGTGTGAGGGTGTGTCGGCTGCGATAGCGAAACAGGTGAGGGCAAGGTTGAATAAAAGCGTGCGCGCACTTGCGTGCTGGGCAGGACGGGTGAGATAGGTCGAGCCCGCAACGCGTCGACGGCGACACGGAGACGAGGGGCATGCACGCACGAGCACGCTGGACAGGATAGTGTCAGGGTGAGACAGGGCAGGGAGGAAATGGTGGCATGATACGGGAAGACGACAGAGATATGGACAAGAGAGAGTGAGAGCACGAGACGCGTACATGAGCATGGGCTTATCAGCGGACAATGCGTCTGCTGACAGGTCGTGCTCACGAGCGCGTTATGGGATCATGGGATGAAGGCTCAACGAGGAGACAGCGACGTCAGGCAGGAGACTGAGCAGACCGGGCGAAAGAATGGTAAGCAAGCGCCTGGACGAGGTGATCGAAACGGAATGGGGCTGACAACAGACAGCCTACCCGCTGGCAGGTCGTGCTCGTGGACACGCCGGGCAAGACGCAGGATGGGACAGCGAGAAGGGGCCAGAGATACGACACGGGGGAATGTCCGCAGAAGCCTTGCAAGTTAGCAAAAAACTGAAATAAAATAAAGTGACGTACCCTGGTCAGGTGTCCGGTGTCCCCTGGGAAAAAGCTGCTGATCACTTGCCGGAAATGCCCGGTTACCGAAGGACGCCACTCTTATTACATCAAGAAACAGGTTTATGCGCCTTCGACATCCGGAACGCAATGTCTGGCAAATGTGCCTAGTGTTTCCACTTCCAATTCATTCCGCAGACGCTGTTCTAATCGCGGCGGAGTTCCCAGCGTCGGGCGACACGAGCGGGAGCACTTGGCTAGAGAAGCTCGGACGAAGGAACGAAGACTCTCAGCAAGTCAGAGTCCCGTGCACTTTTTATTTCGTGCTCGAAGACTCAAGTTATCTCACGCATACGTTTGTCTTCCTCACCCTACTTTGTACTTCATCGCGCACAACTTTGTCAACTCCACTTTTGCCAGTGACGGCCCTTAGCCCCATGGCATCCGTGCTGGTAGCAGTCGCAAGCAAAGCTGAGCGGAGTTCACGAACCACAAAGGAGACAGCGAGATGCGATCCCATTGATGGGTCAGGTGTGCACGCGCTGGCTGGTCGGAGCGAATCGGCCATACCCACCTTTGCAGTTTGAAACCGTATCTGATACGCGTGGCATCAGTCGTCCTTACTGGGCCGTCTCCATTTAGGCCTCGCCCAACCCATCTGCCCAACCCCATCACATTGTTTTACTCGTTGCTAATCACTTGCACTATTGCCGTTTCGCCGTTCGTCCCATCCTCACCGCCACCACACGGTCTGATTCGCCATGGCTTGCACCCACAAGTGATCGTGCGTTGTTTGGTCGGGCAGAGATAGTCGATTGGGCACGCATGAAAAGGGGTGGGCCGGTAGGCAAATGCGTGTTCACCAACCACCAATACGCAGGGCCGCAAATTTGAATGGGGTCGCCATCTCCAGGTACAGGAGCTAGGCGTGAGAGTCGGAATAGCCGAGGAAGTGAGGTAGGCAGGAGGTCTGGGTAGGCACCGTCTGCTGCCGGCAGACCTGTATACTATGTCCGTCGGATGGGGCCCCCTCCGAGGATCGGGGCGGTACGTGCAAGGATAGACACGGGAGCAGGTGGGAGACGCAGTTTCAAGCTTGCGAGAGTTCTCATCAGGGGGGTCGACCGCTACCCCAACCGCTGCCCCTCCAGGGCCACTTAGGTGGACTACCAGCTGCAACAGTCAAAGGGAGTTTCCCAAGTTCGAGAGGCTGGGTGAAGGCGATAAGGAGGCTACTTATCATATCGCGATCCCAGTCGGGGCCAAGGCTTTCGGACACCCAACAGCACTTTAACCAGTCACCACCGAGTCCTGCCTCCCACCATAAAAAAGGTGTCATCTCCCTGAACAAGAGCCAGTCTCGCTGTCATGAGTCTCCGACCAATGGCCCGTGCACTTTGTACCACAGGAGGTGAGTCTTTCTTTGTCACCATGTATTTCATGAGTCGGTTCGTTTCTCCTTTTCGTTTCTCCCCTAGCTGAGTGCTTTCTCTTATTATTTAACGATCCACTGTTTTAGCAATTCAAGGTGCTTGTCGTTTGCACCGTGGGTTGTAGCGAACCGGGTACTCACCTACGCCAGATGGTAATCGCAAGGCCACTGCTCGTCCTCGTCTCCGTGCTGGCTCAGCAGTATGCAGTCACGCCTCCCAACCCGCGACCCCCCACCGAGCAACTTCGCAAACAACACGGGTTTGAGCACGTAGTATCCCGTACTGTCGTGCTCATCAGGGCACGTAGCATCCAACCCTCGACGACGTCAACCCCCGGGCCTGACACCCTACAGACCTTCTCCTTCATCTGGGCCGCGTCCGAACTTGCCTTCCTCCTCGCCCTGAGCGACCACGGCCCCTACACACTCGCTCGCCCCACCCGCGCCCTCCTCGGGCCGTCGCCCGGGGCCACCATCGACGCATCCGGGCTCACGCCCGTCTTTCTCGCCAGCACGTGTCTCACCCTGTCCGGCGGGCTCCTCCGGGCCTACTGCTTCCACGTTCTCGGCACCCGGTTCACGTTCGAGCTCGCCATCCGCCCTGCGCACGCGCTGGTCACCGACGGTCCCTACGCCATCGTGCGCCACCCGAGCTACATTGGCGCGCTGCTTCTCGTTCTCGGCGCCCTCGTCTCCCTGTTCG
>JBBPMG010001041.1:0-10075 GCA_038090195.1 Boletellus deceptivus | reverse complement strand
AAAGACAAAATGGAATGAAGTATAAGGTGCCTGCTCTAGTGGAGGCGAAGGAAGTTTCAAAATAGTGATTTGGATGAGAAGCGAATAATTCATGATAGGTGTGGGCTGTGTCTTCAGACTCACCACCCTGGATTGGCATTGCCGGTCCAGCCCCCGTTGGTGGTATCCTCTCCTGGAAACGTCACCAAGAAACCCCAGGTCCACGTGGCTCAGAGTAACTCCAGTGGCTGAGTAGGATCGGGGAGGTTGTGATCGGTGGGGGGAGCTGGTTGTGGTGGGGCGGAGACAGTGACGGCATAGCGCACGTCGTTCCTAAGGCTAATGATGCATCTATGGGAATCCCAGATGCAGAGGCCCAAAAGAAAAAGAGGAAAGAAAACGAAGGCAAAATAGAGGGTGAGAAGGACGTAGGTGGGGGTTGGAAGAGGGGGGAAGGAGAACATGGTAACTATTTGTATCATAGGGATTTGTTCTCCTAGGTGAGGTTTCTTCATCGGCCGGTTGGGGGAAATTCCTTGGGACGAGCTGCTTTATATGCATTTAGTAGTAGTCGTGCTCCGATTAGGTTTCATTCTGGTTCCCAAGTATTTTCTGCTGCAGAATATCCCTTCCAGGAAACCAGGTACTGCCTTTGGCCTGTGGTGTCTTGATGACATAGGATTTGTTGGACTTCATACTGGTCTTCTCCTGTGATGACATCAGGTGACGGATTGATGAAATTGGGGCCGTGCTCCACAGTCTCTCGATATGGGGAAAGTAAGGAGGCGTGGAACACAGGGTGTACCTTCCAGGTGGGAGGAAGCTGCAATTGGTAGACCACAGGTGATATTACCTTTTCTATTTCAAACGGACCTTCCCATTGTGGGGCTAGTTTGCGAGAGGCGTACTGCATTTGGAGATTCTTGTTATCTAATCAGACCTTATCGCCAACTTTCCAAGGTTTGAATTTTGAGCGGACCCGTGCCGCCATCTGTTGCCTGGCTACGTGATGGGCGTGCTGCACCTCTTCCTGGGCTCATTTTAGTAGAGTGAGTCGTTCTTCCAGAGTGGGGAGGAATGTCTTTCCGAGAGAGGGGTAGGCATGAGGTTCGTATCCCATCATTAGAGAGAATGGAGTCTGTTTGGTGACAGAATGCACAGCGGTGTTGTGAGAGAATTCGGCCATGGGTAGAAGTTCGGACCAAATGTGGGGGTTGCCTTGACAGAAAATGCGAAGATAGGTTTCTAGCTCTTGGTTTACACGCTCAGTTTCTCCATCAGTTTGCAGGTGGTAAGCAGTGGAAAGAGCAACGTTGTATTCAAGCAGTCTGGCGAGTTCTCTGGTGAAAGCAGAGGCGAATTGAGGTCCTCGATCAGAAATGCATTTGTTGTGTAGGCCAAATCTAGGGAAGACTTTTTGTAAAAAGAGGGAGGCTATCCCTTTTGTGTTGGTGTTTTTGGTACAAGGGGTGAAATTTACCCCCTTCATAAGGCTGTGGTCGACCACAACCATGATGGAGTCAAATCTGGCAGATAGGGGGAGATCGGTAATGAGATCGACAGACACCGACTGGAATGGGTGAGTGACAGTGCTGGCGATGGGATTCGCTGGTGAGACAGTTGGGTGTGTGAGAACTTTTGAGGCTTGACAAGTTGCACAACCCGAGATGTACTTTCTCATGAAGCCGGAAAGTCCCGTCCACCAATAGTTGCGCTGTAACAGGTGTAAAAGCCGGAAGAAGCTGGCATGTCCTCCTGTGCCGGAAGTATGGATCGAATGCACAAGATCCCGTCGAGCAGGTTCTGGGATATAGAGCTGCCCTTGATAATAGAGTGACCCATCGGCAAAGTGCCAGTTGGTGGGGTGGATGCGTGGAATGATGGATTTGTCTTCGGCCAATGCTGCCAGTGCATCCGCAACGAAAGGGTCGGAAGAGGTAGATTGGATGATTTTCTCCCACAAGGTGAGATCAATGGTCCTGACGAATTGATCCTCGGGGAGAAGGGTTACATCTGTATTATCAGACTCTGTATTTTCACCAGTAGGTCGGGAAAGAGCATCGGCAGGCGCCAATCCCGATCCAGGTATGTGTTTAAACATCAGGTCGAAATCCTGTAGGAACAACATCCAATGGGCCTGATGCCGCGATAGCTTTTGTGGTTGGTGGAAGTAGGTGAGGTTCTTATGGTTGGTGAGAACCATTACCTGGTGTTGCATTCCAGTGAGATAATTCCGCCACTCCTCCAAAGCATGAATGACCGCCAGTAGTTCTCAGTCATAGATGTCATAATTCCGTTCTTCTGGGGAGAAGGTTTTGGAAAAATAGGCATTGGGGTGGAGGTCCCCATTAACATCTTTCTGCATGAGGACAGCTCCACATGCGACCAGGGAGGCATCAGTCATCACAAAGAATGGGTGTTCGACCTTAGGGAGTTGAAGGACAGGTTGAGTACAGAAGGCTGCTTGTAACATTTGAAAGGCTTGTTGACACGAGTCGGTCCAAGCCCATGCCACTCCTTTCCTGGTAAGATTGTGGAGAGGTCTGAAAACTGCGGAGAAATTGGGGATAAATTTTCAGTAGAAATTACAGAATCCCAGGAAAGATCAGACGGCTTTTACAGATTGTAGGGGGGTCCATTCCTGAATGGCCTTCAACTTGACCAGATCGAGGGTGATTTGCCCTGGTCAAATGATCATTCCTAGGTATTCAACTTCTTTAACATCGAAGAAACATTTAGCGAGTTTGAGGAATAGCTTGTGCTCCCTCATCCTCTGTAGGACCCGGCACGTCTGTTGGTGGTGGAGTTCCAGGTCATCGTCAGTATGAATGATAAGGTCATCCATATAGATCAATAACCACCCTTTGGTAACCATGTCGCGGAAGATGTCGTCCATTAAGGCCTGGAATGTGGGAGGGGAATTACAGAGTCCAAAGAACATCACTGTTGGTTCGAAGAGTCTGAACGGGGTAATGAATGCAGCTTTCCATTCATCTCCTTCCTTTATTCTGACATTATTATATCCCCATCGCACATTGAATTTGGTGAAGATCGTGGAGTTCTTCAGCTGATCAATTAACTCTGAGATCAGGAGAAGAGGATAGGCGTTCTTCACGGTATGTTGGTTCAGATATTGATAGTCCTGACAGGGGCGTAGTTAATGAAAGTGGGAGGATGGATATGCGAGTACAGCACCACTATCCACTTTCACTTGGGGCGCAGCAATGAAGGGATGATGCACAGTGTGAGACTCACTGTACTAGCAGAGTTTAGACTTGGTAGAGTATCAGCACCCGAGTATGGGTACTGTGATTGCAATAGGATAGAGTTTAATGTGGGGCAATAGCCTCAGGTGAGGTAAGAGCGAAATGAAACCAGGGGTGAATGGTTATGGATTCGTTACAGCACTGTGTACATTACATGCTGCTTTTATACTAGTCAGAAGTCTGAGTATAAACCTAAAGATGAGTCGTCTGGAGTCATTCTGACTCCTAATGACTCATGTTTGAAGCATGTGATCTTATCATGACTCGGTATAAGTCACTCTGACTCACAATTTCAATAATTGTAGAATGAGTCATTGTGACTCATTGTGACTTGATATGACTTTGACATGAGTCCATCTGAGTCATACCGAGTCATAATGACTCGAGTCTTGAGGGTTGTGTAACCTATTGATAGGTTATGAATAAGATCCGCTTATTCTAATGGTATTAGCATAATTGTAGTAGAATGTTGCAATTGTTCTGGTGGTTCCGGTAATTCCGGAAGCTCCGGAACTCAACACAGTTGGTACTGAACAATTGTTCCGGTAGTTCCGGTTGTTCCGGAACCTCCGGAACTTGATACAGTTGATACTCAACTAGTTAGTTACACTATGTCCGGTTCATTACATGAACTGGGCATGTGCTAGCCTTTTTCAACAGTAGTCCCCCATCCTTTTTTGACACAAAGAAGAACAGTGGGGCTTGTGGTGATTTTGAGGGTTGTATTTTCCCAGATGCAAGATGTTCGTCGACAAACTCTTTACATGTGGCCAATTCTTTCGGGTTTAATGGATATGCCTTTGCCACTTTGGGTAGGAAATCGCGTGTGACATCGATGGCGTGGTCATAGGGTTGTTTCAGGGGTAATTCTCCTTTTGTTGGTTCCTCAAATACATCTGTGTAAGTTTGGAACTCTTTTGGCAAGTTCATACTGGTTGTTTTTGCTTTTGTCATCAATTCGGTGGACAGGGTTGTTCGAGCAATAGAAAGATGATCCAATTCTAGATATCTCATGAGATATCTTTGTTCAATGGGGTCGGTTGGTTTGGTTCGGGCAGGTGGAATGGTGACTACACCAGTTTCCCAGTTGATGTGTGGATTTGTTTCTTGTAACCAGGTGATCCCAAGGATTAGCTGTTCCTTTCCACAGTCGAGGACTAAGAAGGTTCTTGATTCCTCTTGTTCTGCTATTCAGAGGGTTAGGGTGACTGAATGTTGGATGAGGCCCCCCTGGTTGTTGGATCCGTCCACATTGTTTGCGACAAATGGTTGAGGAAGTCTATTCATTTTCCATCTGTTTGCCTGGACAAGATATTTGTGAATAAAACACCCTGTGGCTCCGCTGTTGATAAGGGCAGTTATGTCAATGGATTTTTGAATGTCTGATTCGTACACTTGAACTGGGAGTTTGATTGCTCTCGAGTTTGTTCCTAGTACAAAGACAGGTGCAAGTTCTATAGGAGGCATAGCCATTGATTCTATCCTCCTTTTCAAAAATCCTGTTCGATTGTGGTTACACGGACCTCCTGTTCTTTGTCAGGGGTTGTGCAGACTTTGAGGATCCTGAGGAGTTCACTTCGGGAGAGATCACTTTTTTGGATGAATTCTCCCAAGGCATCTGTTTCAACTGCTGCTACGGTAGTCGAAGACCGTTGGCAGGTATTTCCTGCGAGTCTAGATCCTCCTCCCTTCTTGTGGTTATTAGATTGACACCCTACCCGATGGCATACAAAGCATTTGTTATTTTTCATATGCTCTGCTCACTTGGTGGGAGAAAGTCTGACGGAGTCAATATCCATGGCGTTTGGGTCACAAGTGGGAGTAGTCCTGGCTGCAGAGGTGAATGGGAGGTAGGAAGTTCGCTCCCTTATCTTTTTCAGCCTTCTGAAATTTTCATCGAACACATGAGCTTGCTTTATCCAATCTTTCCAAGTTGTTGGTTGGGGATTAAGCGTTGCCATGGCGTTGGCAAGTTTCCCATCTACCCCCCTTCTTAGGACATCTATAAGGATGTCATCATGCCCGGTATCCAGCTTGCTTCGGTAAGCTTGTAATTCGAAAGCTGAAGTATACGAGTCGAAAATTCCTCGTTTGAGCCTTTGGAGAACATTCCTTTCCTCGGTATCAGGAAAGTCACTTTGCTTCAGGTCATAGATAGCATTCCTGGCTCGCTCTTGTTGCCCGGAGGGGACAAAGGCTGTGTGAAAGGCTGCCAGGAAATTGTCATAGGTAGAATCAGGGGCTCGGTTGTACCAGCTTTCTGCAAATGCGGCTCCTCTCCCCTTTGTGAGTTTATTGAGACACATGAGGATCATTACTGGTTCCTCCTTTTTATAGATGTGGTCGTTGATTGCAAAGTATGCGTTCATCGACATGATCCATCTTTCAGCATCCTCAGGTTGTCCACTGAAATCTCCTGGGAGGGCTGCATGAAGTTCTCCCTTCTTCTCAGTCTGATTGGCAGTAGCATCTGCCATTTCTTCGTCATTATCTATTTTCTCAGATACTGCTGGTTCTACTTGAATGAGTGGCGAGGGTAGCGGTGACGGGGCGGTTGGTTCCGCTTTAGTCACAGTCAGTTCAGATGGGTGAACGGGAGTTAACAGCAAGGAGGAAGGTCGTCTCCTTCTGACAAGTGGATTTGTGGCAGGGGAAGGTCTTCCTGCAATGCGTCGCAAAATTGGCGAGGCGCTCTGATATGGGTTTTCATATGGCAACGGCTGGGTTGACTGAGACGGGGTTCCTCAGTCCTCAGTATAGAACACTTCTTCGTGTTCTTCATCTGATTCTTTCGGGGCGTGGTACGATGTGTTGTTGATGGGTCAGACCCTTCTGCTGAAAAGCAGGGGTCTAGGGATGAGCTAGTTCTTTTGTTACGCGTACGCATAGTTCCTAGCTGTCGAGCACGCTTCGGTAGTAGCGTGAGACTAGTAGAGCCCTGATCCTCACTATCCCTTTGTAAAGGGACTCATGGATGACTAGCAACTACACGTAGATTGCGTAGAACTAGCTGGGGAAAAGTACTGTACATGGACTCGTATAAATACTCGAGCATTGCTGTACCAACTGGATGTGGTAGTACCGTCTATAGTAGTTGGAGTTACTCAATATGGTAGTTGGGGAAACGCAGCATGATGAGAGACGCGCCATGGGAGTGGTAATGTCCAGATGTGGAAGTGTAACAGTAGAGGTACATATAAGGAAGGCGAGCTCACAGGATGGACAACAGATCGAGGTATAGCGGCAGGGTTTCCTCATTGAGGGGGATTACCATGTCCAAAGGGTTCTGAGAGGTGAGGGAATCGTCTGCATACCACGACGGGAAGATACCCTTGACAGAAGAACTGGAGAACATGGTCGTGGATTGGGCAAGCCCGTAGTGTACCGTAACACCATACCTGGTCCAGTGAACCAAATATTCTTTTCGTCGACCTTTCCAGTGTGCATCCACAATATGGTTGACTTCATATTCAGCCTCCAGTTCATCAGAGACATAGATAGGACCTGGCTGGAAGACTTTCTGTCCAGGGGCGGGTTCAATGTATAATTTAACCTGAGAGACATTCACCACTGGGTGAATCTTAATATTCTGTGGGAGGTGGAGCTTGACTGTGTTGGTCCTGATGGTGGATAAAATAGAAAAGGGGCCAATCCACTTTTCCATAAGTTTGCGTGACTTGTGGTGAACTTTAAGATTGGTTGTGGAAAGAAGAACTCCATCTCTAGCTTTGTAAATAGGGGCGGAGTTGCAATGCTTGTCAACAGACTCCTTGATATGTGAATGAGCCTTCTCCAGGTTGACCCATGTGCTTTCCAATACTTTAGTAATATTATTGGCAAGTTTGTCAGCCCTTGGTGCCTTTGAAGAGCCCAGTTCTATCCCCATTCATAGTGTGTAGGTCTGTGTGACCTTGAAGGGGGTAAACTCCATAGAAGCTTGCTTCTTGGAGTTATAACTGAATTAAGCGATTGGGAGCCAGTCTGCCCAATCATGTTGCTTCTCATGACAAAAGATTTGGAGATACCACTGGAGATCCCAAGTCATGCGCTCTGTTTGCCTGTCTGTTTGCAGGTGTAAAGCCATGGATAATTTAGGCTTAATAGAGAGTCGCTCGCAAAGCAACTTCATAATGTTAGAAGCAAATTGGAGACCACAATCTGAGATGATGGATCAGGGAATGCCGTGGTTTGCCCATATGTGTTTTAAGTAGAGCCATGCTGTGTCAATGGCAGTGGCAGACTTCACTGTGGGAATAAACTCAACCTTCTTTGAGAATCAATCAATGACCATGAGGATTGAGTCATAGCTTTTAGATAATGGCAGATCCATGAGGAAGTCTGCTGAGACGTCTTCCCAAGGGGCTGTGGGCACCTCAAGAGGAATAGATAAACCTGCAGAGGGTTTATTACCTGTCTTGTTCCTTTGACAGATGTCACATCCAGTGATGTAGTCCTTGACGTGAGTGGCCATCTTTGGCCAGAAGTAGTGCCATTGCACTAGAGTGAGCATCTTATCCACTCCTGGGTGTCCAGCAGAGGGAAGGTCATGACACAGCTTGATTACTTCTTGTCTGAGCCCTGGTTTGTCAGGGACAAAGACCTGTCCATCTTTTCATAATAGGGGTTCTTTGTCATCTTCAGTGAGACCCTGCTTATACAATTCTTGAATAGCTGACTCCTGTAGCTTGAGAGTGGCATTCTTTATCTTAGATAATACTTCATCACCTTCATCTTGGATGTAGACTATAGTTCTGATCTGCTCTGGCGGGATAACAAGCACCTGCTTATTATCATCTTCTTTTCCTTCAGCATGATCCGGATGCCTACTAAGCATGTTGGCTTTACTCATCATGACTCCGGGTTTGTACAGCCAAATACTATTGAATCTGGATAAATATTGGGCCCATTGAGCCTGTCTTCAGTTGAGGTCTTGCCTCATTTTGAACCATTGGAGATTCTGATGATTGTTCCAGATCTCGAACTCCTGCTTGGCTCCTTCTAAATAGTGTCTCCATGCTTCTAGTGCTCGAATCACCAATAAGAGCTCTTTATCAGCTACAGGGTAGTTCCATTCCATGGGAGACATGGAGTGAGAGTAGTAGGCCACTAGGCGCCAATTCTCTCCTTGTTGAATAGATAGGACTACTCCTGTGGCATAGTCTGATGCGTCACACTCCAGCCGGAATTTTGTGTTGTTATCCAGGTAGGCAAGGATTGGGGTGGTTGTAAATCTTTTCTTTAGTGTGTCAAATGCTTCTTGACATCAGCCATCCCAGATGAGGGATGCATCCTTCTTCATAAGATTGTTGAGAGGCTGTGCAATGGTAGCATATCCTTCAATAAAGTGCCTATAAAAATTGGCTAGTCCAAGGAAACTCCTGACTCCTTGGAGGTTCTTGGGTGTTGGCCACTCTAGGACCGCTTTAACTTTGGAATTGTCCATGCAAATTCCATCCCTCCCAACCATCATGTCTAGAAATTCAATTTCCTTGGTGTGGAAGGTACACTTTTCTGGCTTGACAAAGAGGTCATTATCCTCCAGCCATTGTAGAACCTTCTTGACAATTGCCTCATGCTCTGTGAGGTTATCTGTCTTTGTGAATATCATAAGGTCATCAATGTACACCACAACGTCATCATCCATGTCAGCAAAGATTTTGTTCATCATCACTTGAAATGTAGCAGGTGAGTTGCATAGCCCAAAATACATAACAAGTGGTTTGAATGCTCCTCAGAAGCAGACAAAGGCGGCTTTCCATTCATTGCCTTCTCGGATGCGAACATTGTTATAGCCCCATCAGAGATCCATCTTCATGAATAATTTAGCTCCTTTGAGCTTGTCGACTAGCTGTCTGATCAAAGCAGTGGATAATTATTTTTCACCATGTGGTCATTCAGGTACCTGTAATCCTGGACTATCTGTTTTCAGCCATCCTTCTTTGGCACGAAAAACACCAGTGACATCTGTGGGGATTTAGAGGGGCATATGTACCCCTTGCATAGTTGGTCCTCCAGGAACACAGAGACCTCTTCTTGTTCCTGAACTGATAAGGGTATGATCCTTCCTTTCTGCAGTTGAAATGTATCTTTTAGGTCTATGGTGTGATCCCATGGCTTTCGGATCAGCATCTGTTTGGACTCCTTTTTAGAGAATACTTTAAGCCATCAGTGGTAGACCTTCGGAACCAGTTCCTTGACTGTCTTTTCCACCTTAGGCAGGACTTCTATTTCTGCTCTGACATGATAAGAATCTCAGGCTTCTTCCTGTTCATCTTCGTCTTCTTTGACTTCTAAAGCTGTTCTGTGGATTTTATCTTTCCTTAAATAGCAACTCCATGGACAACAAGTCATCAAGACTGTCCCCTTTTGCCAGTCAATATTGGGGTTATGGCAACTTAGCCATGTGTATCCAATGAGAAGGGGGTAGTCCCCTAGGTTGGTGGCTTCCACCAAGACCTTCTCTCAGTATTCTTTGAAATCCATGATGACAGAGGCTGTGTGGGTAATATTCCCAGCAGAGTTCTTTGTTCTGTCAGCGTTAAATACTGGAATAGGGCGTTCCAGCAGCTTTAGCGTAATGCTGTGCTTCTTGGCCCACTTAGTGTCAATGAAGACCTGGTTAGCGCCACTGTCTAACAGGGCAAAGGCCTCATGCAGGGTATTGTCTGAGTTCCTCACACAGATCTTCATCTTGATTTCCCTTTTGAGGTTCATCATTCGCATGAAGACCTCCTCTTTGACCTGCGCTCATATCCCCATGCTTCCAAAGCCTTGAGAGGAGCGTGCAGTCCCATCCAGCTTGTCAACTTCGAGAACTGAAGGGTTGTTGA